>ML262050.1:315562-390402 GCA_005239495.1 Nicotiana undulata
GGGGGGGGGGGGGGGGGGGGGGGGGGCTAATTGTTTATTTTTATATTTTAATCACTACAAGTTGACTAGTTTTCTAATTAGTCGACTAGATGTAATAATGAGATATTTAGAAGAGCAGAATTTAAGATGCAGAAATAAAGTGCAGTAATTAAAGACACCGGAATTTTTATACTGGTACAGATTCAATGTGAATCCTAGTCCAGTCACATTGGGTTGCAAGGGAGTTCTCTTTCAGTGAATGAGTTTCTCGAGTACAACATGAATGATATGGTTTACACCAATGGCTCAGTTTCAATGTCACTCGTTTCTTTTTTATACAATGCCTCACCAATATTTTTCTCTTTTTCTTCTCTAACTTGTTACACACCAGATCTAGTAGAGCTACAATGTTTGTTTGCAGTAGAACAAAGAGACGGTATTTGGTCTGATCAAAGTATGCATGTCTAAGTCTTAAGGATGTGTATAAGTACCTTGTAGGAGGCCGTTGCTGAAGAGATTTGTTAACCCAAGATATTTGATCCTTGGAATGAAATTGATTCTTTCCAAGAATAAGATTATTTGTCGTTGCTCTTCCTTGATGAGAGAACTTTAATAGCTTTCCTTCTACAGGTCTTGATAGCGTCGGATTTTCTCCTTGATTTTTGGTCCTTCCAGTAATAACAATTTGATTGATCATCTTGCAAGATCTTCGATACTTCTTTTCCGCTTCAATAAATCTCGGATTGATTTCCTTGCCGGATCCTTAGTTGTTTGATTAATTCCTTCCTTTTGATTACTTCGATCTTGGATGCTTTCCTTGAGTCCCTATACCAAAATCATTTATATTATTTTTCATCATTAAGACTAAAACTTAACAGTACAGATACATACCTGAAGTGGTGAAAAGATGAGGAACAGCTATGCATATCATGCTTTGTCTCCCAAGTCACCTCCTCGATTGGCTGACCCCTCCACTAGACCTTAACTGAAGCATTGTTCTTCGACCTCAACTTTCAGACCTGCCTGTCCAAAATAGCCACCGGCTCCTCAATAGAAGATAGATCTTTGTCCAACTGGACTGAGCTGAGGTCTAATTTATGAGACGGATCTCCGTGATACTTCCTGAGCATAGAAACATGGAACATTGGATGAACTGTAGCTAGACTAGGTGATAGTGCAGGTCTGTAGGCCACCTCTCCAACCCTCTCAAGAATCTCAAAAACGTCCGATATACCTAGGGCTCAGCTTGACCTTCTTCCCTAGCCTCATAACGCCCTTCATGGGCGAAACCCGAAGCAAGACCCATTCCCCAACTATGAATTCCACATCGAGAACCTTCAGAACCGCATAACTCTTTTGTCTGGATTGGGCTGTACGACGTCAATATTGAATCAATTTAACCTTTTCCAAAGCATCGTGAATCAAGTTTGAACCCAATAGTCTAGCCTCACCCGACTCAAACCAACCCATTGATGACCTACATAGCCTACCACACAAAGCCTCATACGAGGCCATCTAAATGTTTGACTGATAACTTTTGTTGTAGGCAAACTCCTCAAGCGGGAACAAATGATCCCAAGAACCCCTAAACTCCATTACACACGCACGAAGCATATCCTCCAGTATCTGAATAGTGCGCTCTGATTGTCCGTGTGTGTGAGGGTGAAATATTGTACTCAACTCCACCCGAGTACCAAACTCATGTTGTACGGCTCTCTAAAAACTGTGATGTAAAATGCGTACCCCGATCAGACATGATAGATACCGGCACACCATGAAGTCTGATGATCTCGTGAATGTAAACCTCAGCCAGTTGCTCTGAAGAGTAAGTAGTCACCACCGGAATGAAATGAGTTGACTTAGTCAATCTATCCAGAATCACCCAAACTGCATCAAACACCCTCTGAGTCCGTGGGAGCCCAACAACAAAATCCATAGAAATCCGCTCCCATTTCCACTCCGGAATCTTTAGCTTCTGAAGCAATCCACCTGGCCACTGATGCTCACTCTTCACCTGCTGGAAATGTTGGCATCAAGATATATACTCAACTATGTCCTTCTTCATTATCTTCTACCAATATTGTTGCCTCAGGTCCTGATACATCTTCACGACACCTGGATGAATGGAGTACCGCAAATTGTGAGCCTCCTGGAGAATCAACTCACGCAAGCCATCTACATTGGGCACACATAGCCTGCCTTACATCCGTACTACACCGTCATCTCCAGTAGTGGCCTCCTTGGCATTGTCGTTCTGAACCGTGTCCTTGAGGACAAATAGATGGGGGTCGTCATATTCACTCTCTCTGATACGATCATAAAGAGAAGACAGAGAAACCACACAATCCAAAACTCAGCTCGGCTCAGAAACATCCAATCTAAACTGGTTGGTCAAGGCCTGAACATCCAAGGCTAATGGCCTCTCTGCTATCGGTAGATATGCTAAGCTGCCCAATCTGTCCTCCTTACGACTCAAGGCATCAGCCACCATATTGGCCTTCCCAAAATGATATAGAATGGTGATATCATAGTCCTTAAGAACCTCTAACCACCTCCGTTGTCGCAAGTTAAGATCCTTTTGTTTGAATAGATGTTGTAGACTCCGGTGATTGGTGTAGACCTCATAAGGTATACCGTACAAATAGTGCTTCCAGATCTTCAAGGAATGAACAATAGCTGCTAACTCGAGGTCGTGGACATGATAGTTCTTCTTATACACTTACAGTTCTCGAGACGTGTAGGCAATCACCCTACCGTCCTGCATCAACACCGCGCCGAGACCAATGTGCGATGCATCACAATACACAATATAAAACCCCGAACCCGAAGGCAACACCAACACTGGGATGTGGTCAAAGCTATCTTGAGATTTTTTAAGCTCTCCTCAGCCTCCGTAGTCCACATAAACATAGCACCCTACTAGGTCAATCTGGTCATAGGTGATGCAATAGACGAGAAACCCACTACAAATCGACGATAATACGCCGCCAAACCAAGAAAATTACGGATCTTTGTAATTGAGGACAATATGGGCTAACTCTGCAGTGCTTCAATCTTCTCCGGATCTACCTGGGGATCTTGATCCCCTCACTCGACACTACATGACCCAAAAATGCCACTGAATCTTGCCAGAATTCACACTTCGAAAATTTTGCATATAACTTCTTCTCTCTCAAGGTCTGAAGCACAGTCCTCAGGTACTGCTCAAGATCCTCCCCGCTCCGGGAGTACACCATAATGTCGTCAATAAACACAACGAAGAATCAGTCAAGATATGGATGAAATACATTGTTCATCAAGTGCATGGATGATGCTAGGGCGTTGGTCAGCCCAAAAGACATCACAAGGAACTCGTAATGTCCATACAAAGTCCTGAAGGCAATCTTCGGGATATATGGCTCTCGAATCTTCAACTAATGATAGCCTGAATGCAAGTCGATCTTAGAGAACACTTTGTCACCTTGAAGTTGTTCAAATAGGTCATCAATACGAGGCAATGGATATTCGTTCTTCACTGTAACCTTGTTCAACTAGCAATAATCAATACACATTCACATAGAACCATCCTTCTTCTTAACAAATAAGATTGGATCACCCCAAGACGACATGTTGGGCCGAATAAAGTCATCATCAAGCAACTTCTGCAACTATTCCTTTAATTCTTTCAACTCTACTGGGGCCATACAATAGGGTGGAATAGAAATAGGTTGAGTGCCCGGTAAAAAATCAATACCAAAGTCGATTCCTCTATCGAGCGACATGCCCGGAAGATCCACCGGGGACACATCTAGATAATCCCTCACTACCGGAACTGAGTCGACAGTAGGAGAATCAACACTGACATCTTTCACATATGTTAGATACGCATCACACCCCTTTTAAACCATCCGCTAAGCTTCTATAAATGAAAGAACCTTGCTAGGAACACAACCTCTCCACTCAAACCGTGGTAATCCTGGAATAGACAACGTCACAGTCTTAGCATGACAATCAAGAATAGCATGATAGGGTGACAACATGTAATGATAGATTCAGATGCAATTGCCTCCGTCCTAGTAACAAGAGCATAGTATCTATCCTGGCCTCCTCCTCTAGGGTGACCTCTACCTAGCTGTGCAGGTAGGGTGGCAACTAGTGCGGCGACTATGGACTAGAAGCTTGAGGACTCGGTGGAATACGCGGAGTCTGTGTAGTCATTGGAGGTGCTCCCCTCCTGAATCTGGGGCCATCCCTCACCATATGACGGGTGTCACCATACTCAAAACAAGCTCTCAAAGGACGTGGCTGCTGAGGCTGGCTCGGGCCTGATAGGCTGGACTAACCGCTGAGAGCACCCCGTGCAGGAGGTACACTAGGTAAGGGCGGTGCATAATAGAGAGCTTGAGGCTTAGGAGTGGTCGGAATACCGTTGGAAGCTGGAAGTACTGAATGAACAGAGCGACTCACATAGCCCCTACCATAACGAGCTGCAACTGGGGCACGGGTACCACTATATCTGCCGGACTCTATCCAAGGGAGTGAAGCATCCTCGACCGGACTACCCGACTCATATGATCACCACCACTTTAAGACGCTCCCCTAAGCTAGAACACAGTGAAAGAGACCCTACTTGACTCCGCAATACCCATAGTACGGAGGATACAATGGCACTCCTCAAGAAAACCCTAGGCATCCTCTGACGCATAGTAAATGCATGTAAAGGGTGGTACTTCTTGTACCTCTCGAGCCTGAGTTCTCCTCCTCTGAAACTGCTGCCCTAACCTCGGGCTGAACTGGGGCAGTCGGCTGTATCGGTATGACCTCTAGGAATTGGTCAACCTGGACTCGCTGCGCTGGGGTACGAGCAACGGGAGTCTGTACTTCTACCTCAGCCTTAGATGTGGCATGAGCAAATGGGATCAATCCTGCCTGAGCTAAAGTGCCGAACATGCTCAGGAACTAGGCTAGAGTCTACTAGAGAGTTGGTGTAGTAACGGGCGTCTCAGGTGCCTGCCCTCCAACTGAGCTACCGGTGACTCCTCCGTAGAAGCTCGTGCAGGTGATCTGGATGCACTAAGTGGACGTCCTCGGCCTCTATCCCGACCCCGACCTCTCGTGGTTCTAGTAGGGGCACGGATGTCTGGTCATCTGATCCGGTTGTACGTGTCCTCATCATCTGTGAGAGAATAGAAAGACAAAAATATAGAATCCGAAGTCAAGATTTCCCATAGTAAGGAATCAAAGAAGTGAAGTTTTTCCTACGTTCCATAGCCTCCCGAAGATAAGTACAACCGTCTCCGTACTGATCCGCGAGACTCTACTAAACCTGCTTGCGACCCATAACACCTATTAACCTATAGTTATAATACCAACTTGTCACGACCCCAAATTCTTTCGGTAGGATGTCGTGATGGCACATAGTCTCAAAGACTAGGTAGGCCTAACAATATGCGGAAACATCAATTAAAAACTTAAAATTTCAAAACTTCAACAATTTCATCAATAGACTATAAGCTCAATAACCGACACCAGGTGAGATATAAGTCACAAGCTCTAGATACTATGCTGAACAATCCTATACATGACTATCTATAAAAAACATAAAGAAATAAGGAAAACAGGGTAGAAGGGGACTTTGAGGCCAGCGGACGTGGGAAGGTGTACCTTGAAGTCTCCAAAGTAGCAACACAACGCACTAATACCGAGGCTGATAAGATGTACCTAGATCTTCACAAAATATGTGCAGAAGCGTAGTATGAGTATACCATAATGGTACCTAGTAAGTGCCAAGCCTAACCTCGGTAGAGTAGTGACGTGTCAGGTCAAGGCCCTACTGGTGAAAATAAGAAACAAGGCAAAAAATATAATGACATAATGAAATAATAGGGAAGTGAAACAATAAAGAATTTACGGAAAATAACAACAGAAATCAAGGAAACAAATAAAACCACGAAAGGAAAATAAGGATTTTTACATGTTAAGAAAACAACAACCAAATAATATA
Organism: Nicotiana undulata; assembly: GCA_005239495.1. Taxonomy (NCBI): domain Eukaryota; kingdom Viridiplantae; phylum Streptophyta; class Magnoliopsida; order Solanales; family Solanaceae; genus Nicotiana; species Nicotiana undulata. The sequence goes on from ML262050.1 coordinate 321,525, forward strand.
GTAAGTAGAGAAGATCAACAGGGTTTCCGAGGTACCACTTCGTAGTCTCAAATCATAAAATAACTCACTTTTCTTATATCACCATGGGGTCCTTTATATTTAGTTTTGAAAATCCTTTTTCCAAAATAGCACACGCGTTTTGGCCCACCTTATCACACCGCATGACTTCATGTAGTTCCCCTACTAGCCACGTGTCTCAATCCCACCTTATCTCACCGCATACGTTTCTACACCCAGACATTATACAACTACATGCGTATCAATAATCACCATGGCACGACAGAAATCTCGTGCAACAATAACAACCGCACGACAAATACCTCTCGCAACAAAAACAACAGCAGGGCAGAAACCTCGTGCAAACAACCAAGCAATCACTTCAACAATAACACGAAAGACAAGACACAACAACTAAGTAAATGATATTTCAGAAGTTACACCTTCCCTCAAAAGAACCACGACCTTGTAATTCAACATCAAACTCAAAAACAAGATATTTCAAGTAAAGAGTTCCACAGTTAAGTAATGAATACGGAAAATCAAGAAAATAAGTAATTCAACTAAACAAGTGATACAAGTTGCAAATAGGAGATAAGACAATTAGACATATGAAATTAGGCTAAAAGTGATGACTATAACGTGCTAAAGTAACTCAATCAAGGCATAAAAAGGAAACTACGTAGCAAAAATCGGAACAACATTTAGCCCGTATACGAACTCATCACCTTGCATACACGGCCTTCACATATCACAAATTATCGCCATAGTACCAAATACTAAGGGGAATTCCCCCACACAAGGTTAGATAAGTCACTTACCTCAAACCACACTCAATCAATCAATTAGAAGGTCTTTCACTCGATTTTCCAACTCCGAACGTCTCGAATCTAGCCGAAATAATTTCATACTACAAATATAACTATGGGAAACTAATTTAAATAATGTAATAATTCTCTTATCTAAGAATTGAAAACTCGCTCCAAAAAGTCGACTCGGGCCCACGCCTCGAAACCCGACCAAAATTATAAAATTCGAACACCCATTCGATCTCGAGTCTAACCATATATGAATTATCCAAATCCGACCTCATTTAGCCTTTCAAAATCCAAAAACTTGATCTTAAAACTTCTACACTTTTTCCCACTTTTAACTCCAAAACAGTAATTAAAAGGTGTAATTAACAGTAGATTCATGGGAATATATAAAAAAACAAATCGCGAATCCTTATCAAAATGCTTCCTCTGAAAATCCAACAAAATCTCGCCTTAATCCGAGCTCTCAAAGTCCAAATTATAATATGAAATAAACCCTCGATTTTGAAACTTAAGTCTGCTGCCCAGTTATTCCTTCTTCGCGAACACGGGAATGCCTCGTGTTTCCGAAGCACAAAAATGATACAGCCCAGTTCCTCTTACACGAACGCGAGGGACCACTCACGAAGGCGGTGACCAAGGGTTCTCAAGCTTAGCAATCTCAAAGCTGTTCTTGCAAATGCGTAGACCGCGTGTGAGTCACACCCCAGGCTCCCTTCCTCATCGTGAACGCGTAACCCAGTCTGCGATCACAGAGCACCAAGTCCTGCCCCTTCACGAATGCATTTCCATCTTCGCGAACAAGGGGTAAAGTTCCAACAGATCTCTGAACGCGTATAAGGACACCATAACTAAAAAAAACCAGCACGTTAAGAAATTCTTCAAAAGTTTCGAAATGCGTCGAACATGGTCTGAATCACACACGACGCCCTCGAGACCCAAATCAAACATACCAACAAGTCCTAAAATACGATACGAACTTAATCGAGGCCTAAAATCACATCAAACAACGTCAAAAATATGAATTGCTCCCCAATTTAACCTTAAGAACTTATGAACTTTCGAATTCCAAAACCAACGCCTATTCATACCAAAACAGCTTCGATTAACACCAAATTTTGCACATATGTCATAATTGACATTAAAGACCTACTCCAACTTCTAGAATCGCAATCCGACCCTGATATCAAAAAGTCCACTCCCGGTCAAACTTTCCAAAATCTTTCAACTTTCGCCAATTAACACTTAAATGACCTACGGACCTCTAAATCAATATTCGAACACACTCATAAGACCAAAATCACACCACATGGATATGGGATCCGCCAAAACTCCATTCCGGTATCATTTTCACACAAATCAAACTACGGTCAACTCCTATGACTTAAACTTTCAACTTAGGAACTATGTGTCTTATTCCACTCTGAAACTCTCCCGACCCCAACACCAAGCGTCCCAGAAAGTCACATAACCAAAAAATAAAATAGAGGGAGCAATAATTAGGGGATCAAGGATAATATCTCAAAACGACCGGCTGGGTCGTTACACCTCGTCACTACTCTACTGAGGTTAGGGTTGATACATACTGGGTACTTGTTGCAGTGGTACATATTTTTTTGTGCAGATCCAGATACGTCTGCTCGTGCCAGTCACCAGAAATTACCTGCTAGCTGCATTTGTCAAAGACTTCAAAGGTATGTCTGCTTGGCATCCACAGGCCTCGGAGTCATCTTCCCTTATTCTTAGTTATTGTTGTATTTTCTCTCAAACAGTGACGTATATGATATTTTAGTTTATTCAGTAGTGCTTATGACTTTGTTCCACGGTTCTTGGGATTGTATGGTTGAGATTTTGCTTTTCAAAAGTTATATGAGTTTATCAAATTGGTTTTATTTATAACTGTTTAATAGTTATCAAATATTAGACTTACCTAATCATAGAGACTAGGTGCCATCACAACATCCTACAGAGGAAAATTGGGGGCGTGACACAATGTTACATATTATATGTGTTTTGTAGTAATTTAGAATGTATCATTTTCTTGTAGGAACTCTGTCAAGTTACATGCCCATAACTCATAAACACATAGGTAGTAATGTTTGTTACAAAAGAAAAGAATGAGGATTAGCACTCCGGAATTTCATATGAAAAAAGTTTTATCATTTAAAAAAATTAATCCAAGTATTTATTAATCAATATTTTTCTTCTGCTCTTCTCAACTTGGTTAGTTGTTATGCATTTTGATATGCTTAATACATGTCTCATATTTTGTATAGTGGAGATCTTGAATTGTGTAATGTTTAGCTAGCATATGACAAAAATAAATAAAAGAATTATAGATATGATGAGAATCATAATCATGAGATGTAGTAATCTTTCAATCTCCATGCTTTATAATCATGCATTATAAATCTACAAACTAAATAGTGAAGCAATAAAGTTCTTACCTTAAATTGGCAAAATGGTTAATTATTCATAATTAATATTCTCAGCTTTGGCAAAATGGTTCATTATTCATAATTAATATTCTCAGCTTTGGCAAAATGGTTCATTATTCATAATTAATATTTTCAACTAACTAATATTCCTTTTATACTATAAATAGTACCAATTAACATGGCATTGCATAAGCAATTAGCAAAAATAGTAGAACATCACTTAGTTAATCAAAGATAATTACTAGGTCATGGCAGCAAATTTTCCTCAGTGTTTTTTCCTTTTGATTTTTGTAGTTTTTTGCTCGTATTTGGCTAGATTTTCCTCTTGCCAACCAAGCGGTTATTCACAAGCCGTTGCAACCTTTTATGAAGATCCTACTAGTCCTGGGAGTGGTAATGTCTAAAATTATCGTTTATTTCAACTCTCTATTTCATAAGACTTATGTAGTAGGCCTACTTGATTAAAATTAAACTACACCTGCTTTAGATTTCAAAAAGAATTTTGAAGGTAAATCATAATTACTTCAATGATTGGCTATCTAAATTTTACCTTGTTGATATGTATTATTTGCATCTTGTAATCCCTTTATCAATTTCCTCTTCCCTTCCCCTACATAATAAAAGAAAAATATCCTAATAGAATTTTGTAAATAAATGTTTACTGCAATGACTTTGATCAATATAGTCTTGATTTTACCTACTTTATTAATGATTCTAGTCCTAAAATGATTGAAAAACGTGTATTCTTCTTACTATTTTGTTCTAGGTGGAGCATGTGGGCTCGAAAATGACGTAGTAAGTGCTCCCTATAATGCAATGATTACAGCGGGAAATCAAGCTCTTTTTAAGCAAGGCTCTGGATGTGGTGCTTGCTACCAGGTATTCAATTGCATAATTTTGTTAGAAAACTATATAATGTAAATTGGTAAAAATAAATTTAAAATATACAAACTTTTAAATCTCCTTATAAGAGAAAATATAGGTACAAATGTATCCTTTTTTAGATCTTTTTGAATTTTCTTGACAGAATTATTGATTCCGCTATTGATCTTATGAATCTATAATTTGTAGAATAAACGTACCTTATTTTGCATGAGATGACAAGACAATGAAACTCTGAAACAAAAGAGAGAATGTGCTTGAATATTTTAGTTTCATGCACAAATGCGTGAAATCTCTATATTATCCGTATTGTTTCTCAGGTGTTGTGCACCCAAGACCAAAATCCGCATTGCTCAGGGAATCCAATAACAGTAACCCTTACAGATGAGTGTCCCGGAGCATGCAATAATGATCCGGTTCACTTCGATATAAGTGGAATTGCCTTTGGAAAATTGGCCAAGTCTGGTGAAGCTTCACAACTATATAATGCAGGAAGAATCTCGATTTTTTACCAAAGGTGAATTGTTCTACAAAAACTAAAAGTTACTTCCCTTGTCCCCTCTTATACGAAGGTATTATATAGGAAGCAGTAAATTAATTTTTTTTCTTATTATTTTCCTTTTGAGGAATACCGCTAATGCATTGATTTCTTTTATTTTTATTGAACCATACAGGGTAGCATGTAATTATAACACAAATATATTATTTAAGGTGGACAAAGGCTCCAATCCTAATTTCTTCGCAGTTACATCTGAAGCAATAGATGGAGATGGTGACCTTTCTTTATTGAAATCCAAACAAACAATTCGAGTTGGATACCAATGCAGCGAATGATTGGGGCAACTTGGAGTGTTGGCATACAACCAGATACACAGAAACCTCCTTTTTCTCTCAGACTTACTTCAGAAACAAAGAAGAGTGTCGCTGCTCCGAATGTCATTCCAGATGGTTGGCAACCAAGATCAATATACAAATCAAATGTCAATTTCCCCAATAATCTATAGGGTGAAAGTAATTATGAATGGAACGATATAGATTGTTGAATATCATTTATTTACCTACCCTATCAAATATGATTAATAAAGTAAAAATACCTTCTTGAATTTATTTCGAATATGCGACTAATTCTATATCATGCTTTTTCTTTAATTTATTTTAAATTGATGAATTTGTCCACGCTCGCGTGATTAGAAGTACCTCATCAAATTTATAAACTAATCTGTTTTTAATATTATATTGAAGATATGTTAAAAAAAATTGTAACGAATACTAAATAGATTAGATGTTCAAATTTTAATTCATCTTACTACTCACGTAAGTTTTATATTTTAGCTATGACTATGGAGATTGTTAGTAAAATTTTGAAACCTAATCACGAGAATATTCTAGGGGTGTAAACTCATATAATAATCATATGCAAAACAAATGGCATTAAAAGTCACACTCATCAAACTAATAAAAATAATTTCGATAGAGAGAACACAAAATGTACAAATGATATGATTGTATAACTTTGAAATGTTTTCAATTCTAAAATATCGATAAATATATCGAAACCAAAATCGGTGAAAAAATGACAAAGAAAAAGGAGATCAAGGAGTTATTATTTATCATAAATTAATGTACCCATTAGCATATTCTGCTCTTATCAAATAGATATATCATAAAGTACAATAGAAATACTTCACTTTTCAATTCTATTTTTATATTTTTTATTGTTTAAAAATATATGGTCTTCTTCCTTCAACTCTCTAGATATTTATTTAAAAAGGACCACTTGCTTGATGCAAATTCAAAAGTAAATTATCCTTGTTAAAAATTAAATAAAATATTTTCTACATAATTCAAATTATTAATTAATATTTGATTATTTTTGCGACCCACGTTTCATGGAAGAAAGATTTATGATTTTCAAAGCGTTAATTTCTTTCACTTTTATTCAATCACGTACAATAAAATTTCAGCTTTTACCTTAACATTATTCCTAAAATAAAATGAGAAGGCTCAATTGCGACAGAGTAGTAAACCACATTGTTCAGTAACTTTATCATAAGGTATAACTACTTTATCACAACAATAATAAACTTAGCTCGAAATACAACAGCAAAAAACAACATGACATTCATATATTAGAATCATCAAAATCTTACATAAACATTCAAAGTTCAATTCATTGAGAAAGCAATTAGACTTTTCAGTTTTTTGGTGTATATCATTTCGTATCATGTATTATAACTTGTGTGAATCATCGCTTTTGATTTTCAGGTGTTTCGAAATTTGTTTGGGAGAATGGATTTCATGTTTGAAGCTTTAAGTTGGAAAAATTGACCAAGTTTGACTTTTGAGTAGTTGGCCCCGAATCAGAGTTTTGGTGGTTTCGTTAGGTACCGATGGTGATTTTGGACTCGGGCGTATGCCCGAATTTGCATTTGGATATTTCTAGAAGGTTTCAATGCTATTTGGCAAAAGTTGGAAATTTGAAGGTTTGGAAAATTCATAAGTTTGACCAAGAGTTGACTTTTAGGATATCAGTTTCGGATTATGGTTTTGGAAATTGGAATAGCTTTGGTTATGTCATTTGGGAATTGTGTGCAAAATTTGAGTTCATTCCGAGTTGATTTGATATGTTTCGGCCCGAGTTTTGGAAGTTGAAAGTTCAAAAGTCTATCAAGTTTGATTTGAGGTGCGATTTGTCGTTTCGATGTTGTTATGCATGGTTTATAGGCCTTGAGTAGGTCCGTGTTATGTTATAGGACTTTTTGGAACATTCAGACGGCATCCCGAGGGGCTCAGATTGTTTTCAGACCATTTTTCTACATAATTGTGTTATTGGTTCTGCTGATGTCTGGTGCACCCAGGGATCTTCGTGATCCCTGATTGAGAGATGTGGTCGCGTAGAGGGAAAAAATTGGAGTTGCGCAGTTTCTTAATCGTGGTCGTGATTGTAATGACCCGGCCGGTTGTTTTGAGAGTTAGAGCCCCGATCCCCTTATATCTGTTTTCCCATATCTATTTCTGCTTTTGTGACTTGTTGGGAAGATTGGTTGTGAGTTTCAGAGTGTTTTGGGACACTTGGTCCCTAAATGAGAGCTTAAGTCTTAGAATTTGAACCGTAGTCAAAACTTTGTGAAGGCGGTTCCGGAATAGAATTCCGGAAGTGGCTGTAGGTTCGTAGTATCATTTGTGACATGTGTGTGAAATTTGAAGTCATTCGGACAAGGTTTGATATGTTTCGGCGTCGTTCGTAGAATTTAGAAAATTCAAAGTTCCTTAGGCTTGAATCCGTGCATAATTCATGTTTTTATGTTGTTCAATGTGGTTTGAAGGCTCGACTAGGTTCGTATAGTGTTTTAGGATTGGTTGTTATGTTTGGTTGAGGTCCCGCGGGCCTCGGGTGTGTTTCGGATGCTTAACGGATGAATTTTTGGACTTAGAGAATGGCTGAATTTTTCTGGTGTATGGTGTTTCGCACCTGCGGAGTGGGAACCGTAGGTGCGGACTCGCACGTGTGGAGAAGGAAGCGCAAATGCGAGAATAGGAAGCTTGGCCAGGGGTCGCAAGTGCGAGGATGTTCCGCATCTGCGATACTCGCAGATGGGGACTAAGATCGCAGGTGCGGGCAAAGCTCCGCACGCGCAGGTGCGGCCCCTCTTCTGCAAATGCGGACCCAGTCCCTTTAGTGAATTCTTCACCCGCAATGGATTTTCCGCAGGTGCGACCCAAGAGCCACAGGTTTGAGGATCGCTGGTTAGAAAAGGGGACGAATCCGAGGGTTAGTTCATTTCACTCTATTTTTTATTTTTGAGCTCGGGAGGAGGCGATTCCTTCAGGGATTTTCAAGAGGGAACTTGTAGGTAACGATTTCTTACTCGAATTTGGTTTTATTGCATTAATGTATTGTAGTTTTCCTCATTTAATCAAGGGAATTAAGGTGAGAAATGTAGGGAAATGGATGAAAATTCCCCCAATCGAATTTCTGAGTTTTGATCGGGTTTTAGGCATCGGATTTAGATAATTTTTGTACGAGTGATCTCGTGAGTGAATGTGTGTTCTAAATTGGTAACTTTTACCCGATTTTGAGTCGTGGACCCGAGGAGACGTTTTGGGCATTTTTTTCCATTTTCTTGCATTATCTTCTAATTCATTAGCTAAAGTAGTTACTTGTAGTTATATTTACATTATGCAATTGATTTTATTAGATTTTGGAATTTCGGAGTTGGGTACTCGTGGTAAGAGCGTGGTTTCGGATTGATTTAAGCGGTTCGGGTAAGTGGCTTGCCTAACCTTGGGTGGGGGAACTTCCCCTTAGGATGTTTGGTATTGTTTGATGTATGAGCGCCGTGTACTTGAGGTGACGAGTACGTACACGGGCTATTGTGGTAAAAATCCCATTTTTTATTCCCTTGGTTGAACTGCACTACTATGTTTAATTACCTTGCTTAGATTAGGAAAGCATGCCTACGCGTTTTGACTGTCTATTTGAAATTCCGTTCAGCATGTTTAGGGAGATTCTTGTTTTCCCTGGTTTCATTTAGTCTAAAATGTAAATTTCGATGTTATAACTGTCATGTCATTGTTGAGCTGCATATTTATTTTGAGACTGCGGACGTATTTCGGGAGATCCCCCAGCACTGCATATTTACTTTGGGACTACAGATGTATTCCAAGACTTTCCCCCTGTATTGCATATTTACTTTGGGACTACGGACGTATTCCGGGAGATCCCCCAACACTGCATATTTACTTTGGGACTACAGACGTATTTCGGGAGATCTCCCATGTACTGCATAATTATTTCGGGACTACGGGACGGTATACCGAGAGAATTCCCCTGTTGTATTTCCTTTGTTCTGAGCTGAGAGCTTCTCGACTTTTATCACTGTGGACTTCCTTAATTATTTTACTATAGAATATATTTATATCTCTTACTACTTTAGTTTATTATATTTACACCGGTAGGGCCCTGACCTGACCTCGTCACTATTCGACCGAGGTTAGGCTTGGCACTTACTAGTACCATTGTGGTGTACTCATGCCCTTTCCTGCACATGTTTTCCGTGTGCAGATCCAGGTATGAGCTATCAGCCTCGTGTTTAGTGCGTTGTTGCTGCTTGAGGAGACTTCAAGGTACTTCTGCTCGTGTCCGCAGACCTCGGAGTCCCCTTCTATTCCCCCGCGTAGAAATATTTCCTTGTTCTCTTCAAATATTTTGTATAGAGCAATGTATAATTTTTAGTAGCTTGTGGCTGGCGACATTCCGGGTTTGGGAGTGATGATATTGTATATGCCGAGTGGCACTATCCCTGCTTATTAAATTATACTTTTTGGCTTTTATCTTTATGTTTCTTTTCGATTTCCGCAATAATAGGCTTACCTAGTCGTAGAGACTAGGTGCCATCACGACACCTTTCCGAGGGGTAAAATGGGCAGTGACAAGTTGGTATCAGAGCTCTAGGTTCATAGGAGTCGTGAGTCACAAGCAGGTTTATAAGATTCTCGCGGGTCGGTACAGAGACGTCCGTACTTATCTTTGGGAGAGTCTATGTAACTGTTAAGAACAATCATACTTCTTTGATTTCCTTGTTGTGCGAGTTATTAACATCAAAATTCTAAAATTTCTATTATATTCTTTCTCACAGATGGTGAGGACTCGTACCGGGAGGACCGACAATCAGGCACCCAAGCCCCCTGCCAGAGCCGCCAGAGGCCGGGGTCGGGGTAGAGGACGACCACGCGGTGCAGCCCGCGCAACTGCGAGAGCTGCGACAGAGGAGCCCCTAGCAGCTCCTGTTGGAGGGCCGACACCGGAGATTCCTATTGCTACTCCAGCCCTCCAGGAGACTTTGGCTTAGTTCATGAGCATGTTCAGCACTTTAGCTTAAGCCGGACTGCTTCCGATAGCTCCTGCTACATCTCAGGATGGGGGAGGGGCACAAACTCCCGCAACCCGCACTCCTTAGCAGAGGGTCCAGGTTGATCAGGCCCCAAAGTTTATTCCTATGCCTCTAGTGGCTCCGGTTCAGCACGAGACTATGGTAGCTTCTTCTGAGGCATAGTAACTCAGACTTGAGAGGTACAAGAAGTACCACCCACCTAGTTTCAGCGGACTAGCTTCAGATGATGCTCAGGATTTTCTTGAGGAGTGTCATCGTATTATCCGTACTATGGGCATTGTGGAGACGAGTGGGGTTTCTTTCACCGCTTTCCAGCTGAGGGGAGCGGCATATCAGTGGTGGCGTGCCTATGAGCTGAGTAGTCTAGGCGAGGGAGCCTCACTCTCTTGGACTCAGTTCTCAGAGATGTTATTGCGTGAGTATGTCCCTCAGAGTCTCAGGGATGCTTGGCGCGCAGAGTTTGAGCAGCTGCGCCAGGGTTCTATGACTATGTCGGAGTATGCAGTCTGTTTCAGTGGGTTGGCTCGACATACACCGGCTTTGGTTGCCACAGTCAGAGAGAGGGTTCGTCATTTCATTGAGGGACTCCACCCCAGTATTGGGACCAGTATGGCCAGGGAGTTGGAGATGGATATCACTTATCAGCAAGCAGTGAGTATTGTAATGAGAGTGGAGGTCATGTTTGCCCGAGACAGAGAGGAGAGAGAGGCCAAGAGGTCTTGAAAGACTGGTCATTTTTCAGGAGCTCGTGCACCAGCAGCACGCCATGGTAGGGGTTTTGTTAGTTGCCCTGTTCATTCAGCTCTTCCATCAGTCAACGATGTTCCAGCTCCTCCTAGACCTCGGAGCCTTATTATGCACCGCTAGTATCCAGTGTGCCTCATGCTCGGGGTGCTATTTTCGGCCAGTCCAACAGGCCAGGTCCGATTCAGTCTCAGCCACCGCATCCTCCGAGGGGTTGTTATGAGTGTGGTGATACTCGTCACATGGTTAGGGATTTCCCAGAGTCAGGAGGGTGCACCTCCACAGACTTATCGTCCCCCACGTGCTCCACCAGGTCCTTCGGACATTCTTCCAGCCCCAGTTGCTGCTCCACCTACTCAGGCAGCTCGAGGTTGAGGTCGGGGAGGTCAAGGTCGCCCTATAGAGGGAGGTCAGGCCAGGTACTATGCCCTTCCGTCCCGTTCAGACGCCGTCGCTTCAGATTCAGTCATCATAGGTATTGTCCATGTCTGTCATAGGGATGCATCAGTGTTATTTGACCCAGGCGACGTATTCATATGTGTCTTCTTATTTTGCTCCACAATAGGGGCTTTCTCGGTATTATTTGAGTTCCCCTTTTTATGTATTTACTCCTGTGGGATATTCTCTTGTTGTGGACCACATATATCGGTCGTGTTTGGTTGCTCTTAGTGGTTTTGAGACTAGAGCCGATTTGTTATTACTCAGTATGGTAGATTTTGATGTTATCTTGGGCATGGACTGGTTGTTCTTGATTGTCACGCTAAGACCGTGACACTGGCTATGTCGGGCTTACCACGACTAGAGTGGAAAGGTACCTTAGAGTATACTCCTCGTAGGGTCATTTCATTTCTTAAGGCTTAGTGAATGGTTGAGAAGGGGTATGATGCGTATTTGGCCTATGTGAGAGATGTCAGTATTGATACCCCTACAACTGAGTCAGTTCCAGATGTCAATATCTCTATCCGCCCGATAGAGATATTGATTTTGGCATTAATTTGTTGCCGGGCACTCAGCCCATATCTATTCCTCCTTACCATATGGCTCATTCTAAGTTGAAGGAGAAGTTGCAGGAGTTGCTTGATAAGGGTTTCATTAGGCCTAGTGTATCACCTTGGGGTGCTCCGGTCTTGTTTGCGGAAAAAAGGATGGTTCTATGCGTATCTGTATTGACTATTGGCAGTTGAACAAGGTTACAGTGAAGAACAGGTATCCTTTGCCTCGTATTGATGATTTATTTGATCAGTTACAGGGTGCCAGGGTGTTTTCCAAGATTGACTTGCGTTCTAGCTATCATCAATTGAAGATTCGGGAGCCGGATATCCCGAAGACTGCTTTCACGACCATATATGGTCATTATGAGTATTTTGTCATGTCATTTAGGCTGACTAGTGCCCCAGTAGCCTTTATGCATTTGATGCATAGTGTGTTCCGGCCTTATCTTGATTCTTTCGTCATTGTGTTTATTGACGACATTCTGGTATATTCCCGGTCTTGGGAAGATCATGAGCAGCACCTGAGGACCGTGCTTCAGACTTCGAGGGAGAAGAGATTGTATGCAAAATTTTCTAACTGTGAATTCTAGCTTTATTCAGTGGAATTCTTGAGCCACTTAGTGTCTTGTGATGAGATAAAGGTAGATCCGAAGAAGGTGGAGGTAGTGCAGAGTTGGCCTAGACCATCATCAGCTACGGAGATCCGTAGTTTCCTTGGTTTGGCGAGGTACTACCGTCGCTTTGTAGAGGGGTTTTCATCTATTGCATCACCTATGACCAGGACCGAGGAGTGTGAGGAGAGCTTTTAGAAGCTCAAGACAGCTTTGACTACAACCCCAATATTAGTAGTGCCTACAGGTTCGGGGTCTAACATTGTCTATTGTGATGCCTCGAGGATTGGCCTTTAAGAGGCTACCTCCTGCATGTACCTCGATAATAATTTGCTTCATCTCCCCATTACTACAAGATCTTAATTCGACAATAGAAGGCACGGGAGTAGGGGTAGTTGAAAGATCTACGGGTGGAATAAGTGGGAGAACAGATAGAGGAAAAATGGCAAGAGGCGCCTCCTCTAAAATTAAGCCAAAACCTTGATGGAACAACTGCTCAACTGATTCATTGGCTGTGGAAGGAGTTTCTTCTTCAGAGTGTAGAGGGGCAGAATGCTCTGACTCAGGCACGGAAGATGGACCAATAAGAGGAGTAGATTCGTCATCAGTCACGACCATTCTTCTTGCTCGTGGCCTCCGAATCAATGAGCCTTCTTCCTTCTCTTCCTCATCTTCCAAGGTCTGAGACCTATTCGCTTTCCTTTTTGACGAAAAAGAGGTCAAAATAATTTCTTGAGCCTTGGCCAGAGAAAGCTTTGAGGCAGTTATCGCAGCAGCAGTGAAACCATGAGCAAGAAACCCTAACAAATAAAAGGGATTAGAGAAGATCAAAAAGGAGAGAAAGGAAACGTAAAAAAACCTACCATGGGTTTTCACTTTCCAACCAAACCTCGCCGAGAGGAACTTCCAAGAACGTTCCTCAATTGGAGCAATCAACAACAATTGTTCTACCCAGCCATGGAAACCAGAGATCTCCTCGACTGTTCCCATGGTTGCTGGAAAAAGAAATTAAAAAAACCAGTCACGGTACTGAAAATCTATTAAGAATAAAGAAGAAAATAAGCAAACTGAACTCACGTGCAAAGTTCCACTTCTCAGGGAAGGGGAGATTTTCTTCATCCACTAATTCTTTTGTAGGGGCAGCAACAAACCGAGCATACCAACCTCTATCTTTATCATCATCGGGGATGACTAAAACTCTCTTACTTCTAGCCACAAGAGTAAAAACTCATTGGCGGAACAACTTAGGAGAGTAGAGATGAATAAGATGATAAAAGGTAAAAGGTACTGAAGCCAAGTTGGCCAAATATCTAAGGCATGCTACTGCCCTCCAGATAATAGGACCGATTTGTCCCCAACACACGTTAAAAATAAAAAAAAACCTTTAATGACAGGGTCGATAAGAGGCTTAAACCCTAAAGTAAAGGGGTAAGTATATACAAAAGAATAGCTAGTTTTGTAAGAAGTTATTCTCTGATTTTCATTGGGGACTAAGACTGGAAAGTCAGATTTCCAATAATAATCTCTGCGCATAAGATAAATCAAACCCTCAGTGATTTGAGTAGGGTAAAGATCAATGCGATCATGAGATGTCATGGAAGAAAGTTGTTTTCTTATGGCTTCACTGTCATTTATGAAAGAAAACTCAGTGGGAACAATCTCATCAACCTTTGGTTCACGAAGTGGTTCACTGGATTCTCTGCTCTTAGAAGAAGATCTAGAAGCTCTAGTCCTAGAAGAAGATAGAGTAACACTAACCCTAGAAGTTGGTGGGGGAGTAATGTTACGTGAAGAAGAAGAACCTATAGAAGGTGTTGAACCCAAGCTCCTTAATCTACCGCCCCTCCTACTCCGTATTAGAGCAGAAGAAGGAGATAGTTCATCTACTATAATTACTTTTTTGAGTTCTTGATTTGAAGAAGACATATTTGCATGAAAGAGGAACTTACAAGCAGTGAAAGAAAGTTAGAAGTTTTTCGTAGAATTAAAGGCAAAAAGGGGTATTTATACACAAAGGCAACCGTCAAAAAATGGAAAAAACACTGATGTGAAAGTCATTATTAAAACTGTCACTTTGTGACAGATGTAGCCGCAAAAAGCCCTAAAAGGCGCTGATAAATTGCAGAACCAATCCTACAACATCATGTGTCACATGCATTAAATGGAAGTGACAAGCGACGTGTACGTTCAGAGACAGATGCAATGGTACGAGTGAAACGGCAACAAAAAATTCCCGCCATAAATGAGTATCCACATACCAAATATTTAATTGATAAATAAATGATAAGTGGGGGGACTATATGTATTGGTAAAAAATAGACTTCACATGTATAATATTTCTGATGACAAAGCAACCTACGTGGAGCAATGGAAACATGACAACTGGATAAGAGTTTAGAAAGAGGTATGGGACAAAGAGGTACGGAATAATACACCCACGAGACAATTAGAGCAGGAGCTCTAGTCTAATTGAATAATTGAAGAGACACGGTCAGAATGAACCGGGGCAGAATAAAGGGCAGATTCAAAGGTCTTCAATCAATGAGCCAAAACGTTACAAAATCTTCACCCAACAGTTACGATTACCTATTGTAACGTTACATTGATGGTATCATTAATCATTAATTCTCAATCATTAATAAGAGTAGACGCTATATTAAGAAATTCCCTATAAAAGGGAGTAAAATCTCATTTGTATGGACACGTTAGAACCGCGACTGAAATATATTTACTTTCCTGTGCTCTTATTGCTTTCCTATTTCGCAAGTCTTATTTCTACTATACTTTTTAGTTAATTTTCTTGGTTATCAGAAGCCCGAGTACTTCTTAAAATAGCTTTGCCTAAGAATCCAGTTCTTTGGTTAAACAATCACCTGTAGGGTAATTTAAGGATGTGTGATCCTTATGATGTTGTGTGGAGGCTTTTATTTCTACCAGTGGGTTATAGGTATTGCGATTTGATTTTGGATTTGTTGAGAAAGTTGACCTTTCCTCCATGAGGATGAATGCGAGCTTAGCATATGATTTGAGGTATTATGTGGTTTGTGTTACATGAGTTTATGAAGGATTTAGTTGAATCTACTGCAGTATTATGGAAATAATGGGGTATGGTTATTGTAAGTTATCAAATATTTTATTCCATGTCTTTGATCCAAGTGGGGGGAGTCGGATATCGACGAGTTGATTGCGCGGTTATGTGTTGTATTGGTTTCGGTATGAGGTATACTTGTGAATCGGTTATGACTTGCAGATGTTGGTTTTGAGGTTGACTCAAGCAGGGAAATTTCTGGACGCATGATGTATCATACTTTATGGGTATATGAGAATCATGTAATGATTTGAACTATTATTCGTGAAGGATGTAGTGTGCATGGAGTAAAATTTATTCGATTGATTAGAGGTGTGGATTAATTCTTTGGGTGTTGTCATGCTCATGTGGCACATATCGTTCGGCTTGTTGGGGTGGTGTAATTGAGATTTGAGCAGAGTAGATAACTCCTGAGAAGGATCTAATGGATTCCAGATTTATATATAGTAATTAAGAATTTATCTGGATTTGTATATGGCTACAATCTGAGACTTGTGCTGGATGATTTTGGGACTCGCGGTATTTCTATATCATTATGGATCCTACATTTCAGTATTAGGAGGTGAGGGAAACGACTTTAGATTCATAGAAGGTCTCTTTAGAGTGAGTGTCTTGGTTATGGTACTTTTGGGATGATTAAGACGGAATACATCGGCTTATGGGCATCAGGGCGGTGTGGTTTTATGCTAGGATCTCTTGTGGTGAGTTGGGGTAATGATCATGGTGTTCAAGAAAGAAGAAGTGTCAACTTGAGGGTAAGGAACTTGGAGAAATATGACAACTTGGTAGTAGGTTGGATCAACACAGTAATGGATATGATCAGTTCTTTAGGTACTTATGATGTGGTGAGTCTCTACAGGTGTTTTGGGGAAATACTCTTGGGTTTGGCAAGCTGCGTAGCTTGGTTGAGTTAGAGAGATTCAGTTCTGATGGTTTGGTTATGTGCAAATGGGTTTTAGAGAGTTCTCGATGGTTTCTACCACGGTTTGAGATGGATATTTCTTAACGGCAAGATGAGCATGTTACGTATTGTGATTTTCTCCTGGGTGGGATCAAATGGAAGGTTTCCGACTAACTGGGTATGTATTCTGCTTGTGACTTAGAGTTGATTATGAGATTCTTGTACCTTTCATATGATGGCATAATAGATGCGGTGTGTTGTGTTAGATTGAGATTTGCATGTGCAAGGTCACAGTTCAGTTTTGAAGGGAAGGTCATGAATTCTTAGGCAACATGGACGGTTTCAGATGACTAGATTGTTTAACCAAAGAATTAGATCCTTTGGCCAAAGTTATTTTTAGGATGAACACGGGTTTTCGATAATCCAGGAAATAATAACAAATAAAAAAGAAGTAAGTAAATGGACGATAATATGATGCTCAGAAAAGTAAAGTGTATTGTATTCGTAGTTCAGATGATCTTACAAGTGATACCCTATTCCCTTATATAGGGAATTTCCTTAATATAACGTTTATCTCTTGGAATGATGGCACATTAATGACTAATTATTACATTAATGTAACATTGCAAAGAATAACCATAACGGTTACGTGAAGGTCGTGTAACGTGTAGGTCATTAATTGAAGATTTATGAATCTACCTATAGCTCTGTCTGGATTCATTCTGTCCGCGTCTCTTCCTTAACTCAATCATGTTGAGTTTCTCGTGGCTGGTTACCTCTTAAGTTTATTGAGTCGCGCCTCTTTGCTCTGCTTCTCTTTATATGTCCATGTCCAGCAGTCATGTTTCCCTTGGTCCACATAATCGGCTGAGTCATAAAGAATTATCATATGTGTGAATTTTTTTTTTTGGTAAGTGGAATTATCCCTTGGTCCACTTACCATTTATTTATCCCTTGGTCCACTTACCATTTATTTATCGATTAATATTTGGTAAGTGGATACACATTTATGGCGGGAATATTTTGCCGCCGTTTCACCTCGAAACATTGTATCCTTCTCTGAACATAGGCGTCGCTTGTCACTTCCATTTAATGCTCAAGCCACGTGTTCCCTCCGAATTGGTTCTGCAGTTACTCGGCGCCTTTTAGGGCTTTTTGCGGCCGCATCAGTCACGAAGTGACACCTTCAATTATGACCTTTTCATCATTGTTTTTTCCCATGTTTGACGGTTGTCTTCAAGTATAAATACCTCTTTTCTTTTCTTTACTTTCAAGAAACACTTTCTAACTTGTCTATTTTATTTGTAGATAATTTCTTTCTTGTTTTCGTAAACATGTCTTCTTCGAACCAACCTAAAAGAGTGATAGGCGTCGAGAATTTGACCCCCTCTTCTGCTCCGACTCGGAGTCGGATGGGTGGTAGACTGCGGAGTTTAGGTTCTACTACTTCGAGAGGATCTTCTTCCTCCCAGATTACTTCCCCTCCTTCTGCTAGGTCTTTAGTTTCTCCAAGAGCTAGGGCTTCCATGTCTTTGTCTAGGGGTAGAGAACATCACGAACCCTTACGCGAACCACGAGTTGATGAAATCATTCCTGCTGAGTTTACATTCACTAGGGATAGTCAGGTCCTTGTAAATCAGTCTTTATCCCTTGATAGTGCTGATAGGTATCCCACTCTTTTCACTGAAGGTCTGATTCCCCTTGTTCGCAGGGAATGTTCTTGGCAGCCTGACTTTCCTATCTTTATTCCGAATAGCAACCAAATAATTACGTCTTATAAGACGAGATATTCTTTCATTTATACCTAACCTTTTACTTTAGGGTTTAAGCCTCCTATTGATCCAGTCATCATCGAATTCTGTCGTTTCTTCAATATTTGCTTAGGACAAGTTGGTCCTCTTATGTGGCAGATTGTCGCGTGTCTCAGATGTTTAGCTTCTTTAGCCTCAGTTCCTTTCACCTTTAATCACCTCATTCATCTTTATTCTCTGACCTTATTTCGTCAAGGGATTTTTACTCTAGCTTCCAGGAGTGAAAGAGTGTCGGTAACCCCTGATGACGATAAGGACAGAGGTTGGTACCTTCGGTACGTTGTTGCGCCCACTGCTGGTTTAGTGGGTGAAGAAAATCTTCCCTTCCCCGAGAAGTGGAATCGTGCACGTGAGTAAATTTTAGCTCACATTTGTTGTTTTTCTTTTGTTTTAAGTGTTTTATTAACACCGTAGCTGTTTCTTCTTTTTTCAGAAGTCATGGGTACTATTGAGAATGTCTCTGGTATCCGTGATTGGGTAGAAAAGTTGTTATCAATTGCTCCGTTATAAGAAAGGTCTTGGAAGTACTTCTCTGGGAAGTACGGTTGGAAAGTGAAGACTCACGGTAAGTGAAACTTTTTTCTTTCTTTGCTCGAATCTCTTTCTCTTTTAACCCTTTATTTTTGATAGGGTTTTCTATCCGTGGAGTGTCTGCTGCGTCTGTTCTCAAAATGTCCCTGGCTCAAGCCCAGGAAATTATTGTTGGTTCTTCTTCCTCGAAGAGGAAAGTTGGTGGGTCTAGGACCTTAGAAGAAGAATAAGAAGAGGAGGGCACTTTGGTGCACATGTCACGAAGAAGGAGGGTGATTTCAGACAATGAGTCTACACCCGTACCTGTGCCTTCCGTGTCTGAAGTCAGACCCTCTACCTCTGAAGATGCTTCTCCTTATTCTGTACATGATTCTGTGGATAACTTGTTCCGTGAAGGCTTTGGCCCCGCTATTAGTGAAGTTCCCTTGGCTGTCTTTCCTGCTTCTTTTAGAGGAGCTCCTTCATCCGCTCGCTTGGCTATTACTACTCCCGTTTATGCTTTTCTCGTGGCTTTCCCAGTTCCTCAGACCTCCGTTCCTGTAGCTTCTTCATCTCTGCCTGCTTCCGTGCCTTCCGTTAGGGAAGTAGGGTCTTCCAGCAGGGAGATGCGACAGGTTCTAATAGAAGTTCCGACTGAGAGGAGTCGCTTCAAGAAAACTGGCGAGCCTGAAGTGTGGCTCAAACCCTTGATAGGCCCAACTGAGAGGTCCAAGCTTGATAGCCATAACGCTCTTACATGGGCTAATGGAGTCGTGCATACCTCTTTGAAGGTAAAGTGCATTCTCATTTCATTATTGTACATGAAATTTATCGTATCTAATTGATTTCTTTTTTGTAGATCAATCTTATAGGCATGGAGCTCATGAAGAGGGTATCAAATGCGGAGCAAGAAATAAAAGAGTTGTGGGCTGAAGCAGGTAATTGGAAGGGACAATATGACAGCTTAAGGATCGACATGGATGCCTTAGAAGAAGAAGAGAGTACCTTGGAGCGGCAGATGAGAATCATGGCAGTGGAGTTGGCAGTGGAGAAGGCTTCTTCTAATCATGCTGATAAGGACAAGAGCATCCTTGAGTCTTCATTTGCTGAGCAGTTGTCCCGTGTCTCAGAAAAAGCTAGGAGTTTAAAAGCCTTGCTGGAGCAAGAAGAGGAATACTCAGGCGAGCTTGTGCAGTCTCTGACCCAGACCCAGGAGGATCTTCGTAATGCCTTGGACAAAATTCAACTCCCGGAGAGGTCCGTTGCACCTTTAAGGGCTGCCAAAGAAGCTGTTGAAGCTGAGAAAGAAGGGCTAAGAGCTGAGCTTATGATATGGGAGAGAGATTATGAAGCTCTTGAAGACGGGGCAGCCGTTGATGTTAGTTGGGCGTACATGAATTCTCGCCTCGACAAATTGACGGAAATGAGTCGGGAAGATTTTGACCTTGATGCTGAAATTACTAAAACCAAAGAAGCCATGGAAAAGGCTCAACAAGGTCCGAATCTTTCCTCGCCTGAAGGTGAGACTCCTGCTGTTCAAGACTCTTCGTCCCAAGCTGCTCCTTCTCCTGCTCCTGCTCCTACTTCCAGTGAAGAAGTTGATCTCCCTCCTCAAGACAATTAAAAGGTTGGTTCCCTTTTTTTTTTATTTGATTGGTGATTACCCCCAGCTCCATCGGGGGTAAGTTTTTGGATCTTTTAAAGTCCCCAACTGACAACTTAGGGGCACCTTAATGTAAATACAATATATACGGCTAAGTATTAGTTTAATACTTAGTTTCTACTTAGCCGTTTTAACATATCAATGCAGAATATGACTTTTGTTATTCAATTTCTGTTCTACTCTTTATGTCTTCTGCATACTTTATTTTTTGAGGTTTTAGTTTTACCTCTGAGTTTTGCATATAGAATGCTTTAGATTACTCGCACCTTTTCGTGATAGGCACGGTATAAAATGTGTGCCTTTTCGTAGTAGGCATAATTTATGAAAGAGGGCCCTTTTTGATCGACACTTAATGAAGAAGACGTCTCAACTTCATAATGGTGTAATAATGCAATAGAGTGATAGGAATTTTTCACATGTTTAAGAATGTTTCTGAGGAAAGTTTTTTGTTTGAACTTCCACAACATTTTACATGCATTTTATTATCGTCTAAAACTCATGTTGCAACTATTTTCTTTTAACATATTTGATATACACTTGTATTTCGTAACTGTTTTTCGTATGTAACAGTTTTTTCGAGTTAATACAAGAGACTAACTATTTTTCGTTCGTAACAGTTTTTATAAAGGTTGGAGTTTTTACCCGTAACTGTTTTTGTTGACAACAATTTTCAATAATCACGAGGAAGTGCTTTTTCATCCGTAACTGTTTTATTTGATAACAGTTTTTCAAACAAATACAAGGATTTTGATCTTTCATCCGTAACTGTTTTATTTGATAACAGTTTTACATGTGAGTACAAAGATTTCGTAACTGTTTTTAGTTACAACAGTTTTTGAATGAGTACAATGATGATGATCTTTTATTCCTAACTGTTTTTGGTTACAACTGGTTTTTTTGAATAAGTACAAAGATGTGCATTTCTTCCTCGTGGATAATATTTTTCCTTTCAACCTGAACATGTTCGAAGGTGTTTTGGATCAGGCTTTGTATTTGATCTTTAGCTCTTTTGATTCTGCTCGTATCACTTGATTTGTTGGGTAGATGGATCTTTAGGCTCGAGATTGACTTTCTGATAGTCTTCTTTGCTTCGTCTTAGCCTTCCATACTGTATAGTCCCCCAAGTGTTTGAGCTTTGAAGAATGAAATCTCGAGCACTTGACTATTCCTTCCTTGTGGTCCTTTTCTTGAAAAGGAAAAACATGCGGGACTCGAAGGTATATAGTTTTTTAGATGATGACTGCTTAACCCTTTAAAACGTCCATCAGAAAGTGTAACCCTAGACCGGGAATTCAGTTACTTCCTCGCGTCTTTGCAGGTCTAATATCATCATCTGGTGATGGGTTATCTTTATGCCTATCATTTAAAAAGGTTAGTAACATTATAAATGTTCAAAATAAAGTCGAACGTGTGATACCTGACCGGGGGTACTTCTTTTCCTTAGAAGTAGTACTTCTTCAAGTGGATGGCATTCCAACTTGTTGATAGGATTCTGTCGTCCATAGCTTCCAGTTCGTAGGCGCCCTTCCCAGCTATGCCTCGGACTTTGTAGGGTCCTTCCAAATTTGGACTTAGTTTTCCTACGCCTGCTTCTTTCGTTGATTGAAAGACTTTTTTGAGGACGAAGTCCCCAATCTTGAAGTATCTTAGATGAGCTTTACGGTTGTAATAACGCTCTGTGATTTGTTTTTGAGCTGTCATCCGTATTAGTGTTGCTTCCCTTCGTGGTTCGAGCAGGTCCAGATTAGTCCTCGATTCGTCGTCGTTTGCTTCCTTCGTGGCTGTTGTAAACCTTATGCTTGGTTTGCCAATCTTCACAGGTATTAAGGCTTCTGAGCCATAGACAAGTGCGAACGGAGTTTGTCCCGTGGATATTTTTGAAGTTATTTTGTATGCCTATAGTACCGTTGGTAACTCATCAGGCCAATTTCCTTTGGCTTTATCTAGCCGCTTCTTTAGATTGTTGATGATGGTTTTATTTGTTGACTCAGCTTGACCATTAGCCACGGGTGATATGGCGTTGAAGTGATCCATTTGATTTGCCATCTTTCAAAGAATTCTGTGATTTGCGAGCCTATGAATTTTGGGCCATTATCACACACGATCTCCTTTGGTATCCCAAAGCGGCATATTATGTTTCGCCATAAGAAGCTTTTAACTTCCTTTTCTCGCACATGTTTGAATGCTTCTGACTCTACCCATTTTGTAAAAGAGTCGGTTAGCACGAGTAAATATCGTACCTGCCCTTTAGCTGTGGGAAGAGGTCCTACTATGTCCATGCCCCATTTCATGAAGGGCCATGGGGATATTATTGGATGCAATAATTCCGTTGGTCGATGCATGTTATTGGCAAACCTTTGGCATCTGTCGCATTTGGACACGAAGTTCTCAGCTTCTTCTTCCATCTTAGGCCAATAGTACCCAACTCTGATTAGGGTTTTTACCAAGGATCTTGCCCCTGAATGATTTCCACAGTGTCCTTCGTGGACTTCTTTCATCACGAACTCCATTTGGTTAGGTCCGAGGCATTTTGCTAGGGGCCCTCCGAACATCTTGCGATATAATGAGTTGCGAATGAGGCAGTCCGTGCAGCTTTACGGCGAAGTGCTTGAGCTATTTTCTTATCTTCAGGTACAGTGCCATTCTGCAAAAAATTTGAAATTTCGTTTCTCCAATCCCAGGTTAAATTGTTAAAAATTACCTCATTTCTGTCCTAGTCGATCGCTGAATGGAATAGATGAACGAAGATTGCATTGTCTTTGTTTGTTACTTTCGTGACTGCTGCGAGGTTAGCTAATGCATCTGCTTCTGCATTTTCCTCTATAGGTATTAGTATTACCTTCCATGTTTTGAATTGTCTCACGAGCTCTCGTGCCTTTTCTAGATATTGTTACATCTGAGTCTCTTGAGCGATGTAAGTCCCATGCATCTGATTTACTACCAGTTGGGAGTCGCTTTTGATTACTATTTGCTCAATTGAAAGTTCTCGTGCAAGTTCTAGTCCTGCAATGACAGCTTCGTACTATGCTTCATTGTTAGTTATAGGATAACATTTGATAGCCTGTCGTGTCTTTTCACCCGTGGGTGATATTAAGACTATGCCTAAGCCGACACCTTTTATATTGGAAGAACCATCGATAAATAGGGTCCATAGACCTGGATTAGCACCGTTAAAGAGTTGTAACTCTTTCTCCACTTCAGGGACAATGCTATTACTAAAGTCAGCGACAAAATCAGCTAAGATTTGAGACTTAATTGCAGTCCTAGGTTGATATATTATTTCATGCTCACTTAATTTTATGGCCCACTTGGCTAATCTTCCTCATAGTTCTTGTTATGCAGTATGTTTCTTAATGGATACGAGGTGACAACTGTGATTGGATGACATTGAAAGTATGGCCTTAATTTTCTAGATGCCATGATTAGAGCTAAGGCTAACTTTTCTAGATGTGGATATCTAGTTTCAGCATCTAGTAATGTCTTGCTTACATAATAAATAGGAGATTGTTTAGTTTTATCCTCCCTTACCAATACTGCACATACAGCAATTTCCGAGACGGCAAGGTAGACGTACAGCCTCTCCCCCTCCTTTGGCTTTGACAGCAACAGAGGTTTTGATAGATAAGCCTTTAGGTCTTTGAGAGCCTGTTGACATTCTTTAGTCCATTCGAACCGATTTTGCTTTTTGCGAACTGCAAAGAATTTAAAACTTTTTTCGGATGATTTGGAAATAAATCTTCCTAAGGCTGCAATTCTTCCCGTTAGTCTTTGAACTTCTTTTTTGTTTATAAGTACATCAGGTATTTCTTCTATAGCTTTAATTTGAGCGGGATTTACCTCTATTCCCCTGTTTGATACAAGGAAACCTAAGAATTTACCTGATTCTACGCGAAAAGCGCATTTTTCTGGATTCAGCTTCATATTATACCTGCGTAAAATGTCAAATGTAATAGAGAGGTGCTGGAAATGATCTTCCGCCCGTGTTGATTTTACCAGCATGTCATCGATGTGAACTTCCATCGTTTTTCCCAGATGTTCCTGGAACAGCTTAGTCACTAGCCTTTGATAGGTGGCTCCAGCGTTTTTTAAGCCGAAAGGCATGACTTTATAACAATAAGTCCCCCTCTCGTATTGAACCAATTTTCAGGAGTTTTTGTACCTCTTCGTCAATCACTTGGTTCTTGAATAGCCCTTGCTTTCTTTTCTTCTACTTAATAGGCCTGAAGGATGGATCTTCATTTAGTTTATGAGTCATCACTTCTGGTGGGATACCTATCATATCTGAGTGGGACCACGCAAAGCAATCTGCGTTAGACTTTAAATAATCAATTAACTTACCTCTTCGATTGGGGCTCAACCTCGTGCTCAACCTCGTGCCTATATGCACTTTCTGTTCAGGTTTTTGTTCAAACAATGGAACAACTTCGAGCTCTTCCGTAGTTGTTTTGATGTGTTCGTCTTCATCCGGTTCTTGGATGACGTCTGGTCTGGAATCTACGTCCATGTGATCAAATTCTTCTTCCGTGGTGACTTGATTTACCTTCTCGTGAGTATCTCCTTCCGTATCTATTTGAACACTCACCTCTTTTGTACTTGTTGGGTCAGTAATTTTTTTCGTACCTGTTTGGCCAGTGACGTCTGTTTGGAAGATTTATCTGTCTTCCGGTTCTTCCGTCTCTACTTTTTTGTTATAATGCACCACGGAATTTATATTTCCGGAGGTCTGTTGATCACCTCTAATTTGTTTGATTCACCATTCTGAAGGGAATTTAATTATCTAGTGTAAGGTGGATGGTACTACTTTTATGTCGTGGATCCAGGTCCTTTCGATGATTACATTATAAGCCATGTCAGTATCAATGACTTGGAATTTGGTGTTTTTAGCTACTCCATCAGCGTAAGTTCTAAGTTCGATCTCTCCTTTGGTTATCATTGTAGAGTTGTCAAACCCTGATATGGCTCGTGCCTTTGGGATCACCTGATTTCCCATGAGCATTTCTTCCATGACTCTTAACAAGATGATATTGACTGAACTACCTGGATCAATCAACACTCTTTTAACGTTAGTGTCATGAATGAGTAAGGATATTACCAGAGCATCGTTGTGGGGGAGCATTAGTCCGCCAAAATCTGCATCATCAAAGGTTATATCATCTACATCTAGATTTTCTCGAACCCGCTTTCCGTGGGTAATTGTGACCTTCGAGGCTAATTTGTAAACTATTTCGTTCACTTCCTCTCCTCCATGTATCACGTTGACGGTTCTTTTTGGAGATGGAGGCTTCGGGGGCTCCTGCTGTTCTTCATATATGCCTGTTTACCTTTATCACTAAACAATTCTGTTAAATAGCCCTGTTTCAATAATTGTTCTATTTCACCTTGTAAAAATCTACAATCTGCGGTCCTGTGTCCATGATCATTATGGAACTCACACCAGAAATCTAGGCTCCTCTTATTTGGGTTTGACCGCATTTCTTTGGGCCACCTAACCTTATTTCCCATATTTCTTAATATTGAAACAAGTTCAGGGGTACTTACATTAAAGGTGTGATCCCCAATTCGTGCATTACCTCTAGGTCGTTCATCTCGATCCTTTCTGGATCTAGATGAGGATGAGCCCACATCTCTGCTTGGTGGTCTATAATCTGACCTAGTGTTTTCGAACCTGGGACGAGTTTCGCGTCCCGATGGTCCTAAATAATGATCGTACCTATTTTTACCTGATCTCCTGTCAGATTCAGAACGTCTGGATCTGGTATGATCTTCATCTTTCGAACGAGCAATGGTATCTTCTTCTATCCGAAGTTTAGTATTGTACCTGTTGTAAACATCATTCCACGTTGTAGCTGGGAATTCCCTCAAGCTTTCTTTGAGTCTCCTCGTGGCTTCTGAGCTTTTGTCATTTAGGTTACTTGCAAATGCCATGGCTGCCCAATTACCAGGCACCCTTAGTAGTTACATTCTTTCTCGCTGGAACCTGTCTACAAATTCACGAAGTAGTTCCGTGTCTCCTTGCTTTATTTTAATATGTCCACCATTCTTGTCTCGACTTTTTGTGCACCAGAGTGTGCTTTCATGAAAGAATCTGCAAGCTCAGCAAAAGAATCAATTGAATTTTCAGGGAGAAGAGAATATCAGGTTAGGGCTCCTTTGGTAAGTGTCTCTCCGAATTTTTTGACAAGGACTGATTCAATCTCTTGTTTTGTTAAGTCGTTGCCCTTTACTCCGGTGGTAAAAGCAGTCACATGGTCGCATGGGTCAGTTGTTCCGTCATACTTAGGAACGTCAGGCTTTAAACTTCTTGGGTATAGGCAAGGGTGTTGCGCTTGGTTTCCAAGGTTGTTGAGAATAACTATCAACATCAATGCCTTTGATAACAGGTGGTACTCCAGGAATTTTCACGATTCGATCGTTTTGTTCCTTCACCTGTTTCTACAAGGTTAGTAGTAAATTTTGTAATTCAGAGTTTTACCTGGTCTCGCTTCGAGAGATTCGTTAGGAGTGTCATCCCTTGCTGAGTTTACCAACCCAGACTGAGGATTTTCCACGGTGATAGTGTTATTGGGAGGTGGTGTTAGTGATGCAGGTGATGCCGTTGGTAATCCCCTTGCAAATTCTTGCAAAGTTTGGCGCACGTACTCTGCAATCATTTGCTTTACTCGATCTTGTTCTACAATTTGTTCATTATTATTGTGGTTGTTATCGGATCTTTCTGGGGATTGTTCCCTTGAACCATGTGGGTTTCCTGAAGGTGATGGAACTGGGGTTCCACTCCCCTGCTGGTTGTTGTTGTTGGAGTTCGACATAGTTTAGAGGCTATCGATTGTAAAGCAAACAAAGATTATCAGATTACCGGTAATGGAACCAATTTGTTTAACCAAAGAATTAGATCCTTTGACCAAAGCTATTTTTAGGATGAACACGGTTTTCCGATAGTCCAGAAATAATAACAAATAAAAAAGAAGTAAGTAAATGGACAATAATATTATGCTCAGAAAAATAAAGTGTATTGTATTCGTAGTTCAGATGATCTTACAAGTGATACCTTATTCCCTTATATAGGAAACTTCCTTAATATAACGTTTATCTCTTGGAATGATGGAACATTAATGATTAATTATTACATTAGTGTAACGTTACAAAGAACAACCATAATTGTTACGTGAAGGTCGTGTAACGTGTAGGTCATTAATTGAAGATTTCTGAATCTACCCGTAGCTCTGTCTGGATTCATTTTGTCCGCGTCTCTTCCTTAACTCAATCAAGTTGAGTTTCTCGTGGCTAATTACCTCTTAGGTTTATTGAGTCGCGCCTCCTTGCTCTGCGCCTCTTTATAGGTCCATGTCCAGCAGCCATGTTTCCCTTGGTCCACATAATCGGCTGAGTCATAAAGAATTATCATACGTGTGAAATTCTTTTTTTACCAATACATAGATGAATGATATAACGTCTTGGTATTGCCTGAGGAGAGTGTACATTCAGAAGGCACACTGAGTTTTGACTTGCGAATGCTTCATTGGTATTGCGGTACTCGCCTGATTGATCAGCTACTGATATTCAAATTTTTGCTATGTGGCACAGAATAATTATAGAAATATTTCTCGTGGGGATGATTATGTACGAGGGATGTGTTAGTCATTCGAGTTATGGATTTGGGATCGGCTATGGGGATTCAGGTGTTCTATAGATTGGGAGACACAGAGTTCTCAGAAGCATAATGTTTCAGGATTGTGAATTGTGAAGATGTGGCCAAAGCTAGCCAGATGATAGTATGTATTATGGTTAGGTCATTGTGGACTTTTAAAGGACCAATTATCCATTTGGGGATGACCATAGATGATTTTGGGCCCAATGGTTGGCCCAATGAGGATGTGTATTCTACACCTGGTTGGATTTGTTGACTCAGCATGGTTAGTGTTAAGGGGGGAATCATTTGGTTAGAGTTGAGATTGTGCATGTTCTGATATGTTCCACACGTTCCCCTTCTACGCTATGAGGGGTTTTGATTTGTGGGTTATGTGCACACATGGTGCGGTTCTGTTTAGGCCTTTTAGCGGAATTCAAGCGAGATGGTGATTCGGGTGTGGAATGGTTGATTGCGCCTCAGTTATGGTCTTTCCGGGATGTGGTATATTGTGTTATTTTCTTATCCATGGTTATGGTCATGCAGTTATGTACTTGGTTTCGAATTGCTTATGGTTGTTGATTTTGAGCACTGAGCTCAAGGTATTTCATATTGATCGGTATTTGAAAGGTCACGTATTGCAGCTGGGATATGATACTTTGTGATAGATTCATGTATTCTGGTCCTACTATGTGTGATGGGTTCTTAGAATTGCGTGGTGGTGGTACTTGTTGATCTTGCACAACGGTTCTCTCATTTGAGTCATTTTTATTTTTGAGTGCATTTGAAGTATTGCGTTTTGGTGCACGAATTGCACGGTTTGTGGCTCTGGATAGTATTGGTGTGGCATGTCAGTAGAGCAGCTTGTATATGATGAGGTGAAGTCTTTGTTCCTGAAGTGATTACTATCGAATTTGAATACGGTATGTTTGGGAGGATAATGTCGGAAGTTGGCTTAAAAATTGGCTATAGTTCTTTCGGAGGAGAGGGAGCTCCGGGACTTGTTGATATGATGAGTGGTTATGAGTTTCTGTATGTTTCTTTCATCATTGGCAATGTACGAAGGTTCAGAACAAGATTTAGTTGATATGAGGTTTGTTACCGATATCAGATTGGTTATCGAGCAGCTATTGCGGTCGAAAGTTATTGCTATGAGTATTTGAGTTATGTGATACAGTATGTGATTACAACTTCGGTTATGGATACGACTTGATATGCCTTGTTTAGACTTATACAGTGTGTAGGTGCGAGATTCGGGTCTTGTAAGAAATTTCGGATATGGAAATTGGATTCTCAGGTTTGCAGACTATGGTTGAAGTAATGATCTTCAATTATTTTACGTTGTCGGCCATATATGGAATAGGGTGACGTGGGATTACCCCCGGGTATGTGTATGATAAGGTTACACAACAATTTTATGGCTTTAGAACGACTATGGGCACGTTCGAGGACGAACGTATGTTTAAGCGGGGAAGAATGTAACGACTCGACCGGTCCTTTTGAGCATTAGCATTCCGTTAAGCTATTTGAAGTCTTGAGCAACATCATATGATGTATTATAACTTGTGTGAATCATCAGTTTGATTTTCAGGTGTTTCGGAATTTGTTTGAAAGAATAAATTTCGTGTTCGAAACTTTAAGGTGGAAGAGTTTACCAAGTTTGACTTTTGAGTATTTTACCGCGGATCAAAGTTTGAGTATTTTCGTCGCGTAGCTTGGTGTTGGGTATAGTACGTGTTCGCATATTGGAGTCCGCGTTTGTGTGGTGTTTGGGTGAGTTGGGCTGGCGGCCGATTTCCTCTTCACGTTCGCGATGTTGTTCCAGCGATCGCGTAGCTTTGTGAGCCTTGTATATCGCATTCGCGAGGCTGTTGTCACGATCCCGTAGTGCAATTTCTGAGACACTACATCTTTCTTCTTCGTGATCGTGATGGTATTTCCGTGACCGCGGTTCATTGATTCGTCCAGTGATTATTAACACTCTAATTTCGGGGGTTTCAGTCATTTTTGCATATTTGAAACTATGGAGCTCGGATTGAGACGATTTTTGAAGTGATTTTCACCTTATGGATTGGAGAAAGCGTTCTCTACTCGATTTTGGTTATAGTTTGTAAATCTATCTTCATTTTTGGTAATTGGATTGTGAATTTTAAAGAGAAAATTTGGGGGTTTTGTCCAAAGTTTCGTAGAATGAATTTTTGAGTTTTGAACATCGATTCAGAGTCGGATTTGAGTGAAACTAGTATGGTTGGACTCCTAATTGAATGGGTTTTCAGATTTTGTGAGTTTTGTGGGGTTCCAAGGTGCAAGTCTGGATTTGACTTTTTGGTTTACTTTTAGCTTTTGATTAAAGATTCGACCTTTATCGATTGGGTTGTTTCCTTTGGACTTGTTTGATGTTCTTGAGTTCCTTTTGGCTAGTTTCGAGTCGTTCGGAGGTCGGTACGTGCGTGATGGCCTTTTTAGAGCATCGTTTGGCTTGTTCGGTATTGGATTTGGCTTGTTTAAGGTAAGTAACACTTCTAAACTTGGTGATGCGGGTATGAACGCGTGAATATACGTGATATGTGTTTGGTGTTGAGGTAACACACATTCTAGGTAACGGTGTGTGGGCGTACACCATATGAATTATGACTCGGTTTATTCAGTGGTACTGTGTAGTGGCCTAATCTTATTTCTATTCATGAAATTTCTATGTGCTAGAGTAATTGAGCTGTGATCCATGTTAGAAATCAAGTCTAGGCCATATGCTTATCTTGTTGAGACCCACTGAGGTCATTTATGCTGTGGAGTTATTTGGTTACATTGCAATTACATACTCAGTCATACTCATTCATTTGCATATCATATCTCAGCCTTCGTTGCCATTTATTGATAGATCATATCATCATTTTGGGCTGATTTTCATGACATTTTTAAGTCTGAGAGACTGGAGAGATTGATGATTGAGTTGAGGTCTAAGAGATGGATTGTGAGTGATATTGATGGGATCGAGTTGCACGCCGCATCAGGTATTATTGATTCATGATGAGATCGGGTTTCACGTCGCAGCATGTATTATTGATTCATGATGGGATCGGGCTGCACGCCGCAACATGCATTATTGATTCATTCCGCTGGATCTGCTCCTCCGAAGTCTGCACACCCACAGTGAGTGCAGTTGCTCTTCATTCACGATGGGATCCGACTGCGCGCCGCAACAATATTTATTAGCATTTGGATTGGATCTGCTCTGTACAGTGCTGAGTGACTAAGTGATTGAGTGTGCTGAGTGATTGAGCGTGATGAGTGGGAGTATGAACCTGTGATATTGAGTACTCTCGGAGTGTGAGTACATGATCATCACTGTGACGCATTGCATCTTACATGCATACTTGACATGCAGGCATAAGGATGCATTTCCTCATGTTACACGATTTTGTGACATTTATGACTTCACAAGCACATTGACATGTAGGCATAGAGATCTACTTTCCTCATGCTATCTGAAATTGAATCATCTTATCTGTTGTTGAAAGTTTTTGGGAAAAATCAGAGGTTTCTGACTTACTCATATTTTGGTGATTTCGGTGAAGGGTTTGAGTTTTACTGTTATACTTGAAAAGCATGACTATTTTTCGTAGTTGTGAATGAGCTGAACATCATATCTCTGAGTTATTTCTTTTATCATTTTTATTATATTGTTATGAATTGTTGTTGGCTATTGGTACTGGACTCCGACCTTTGTCACATCCCATCACTACTTTCAACCTAAGGTTAGGTTTGTTACTTATTAGAGTACAGGTGGTCGGTTGTACTCATGCTACACTTCTGCACCTTGCGTGCAGATTTTTGATGTTGATGTTGCTATATATGGCGGAAACTGGCATTGAAGACGTACCTGCGTTCCAATAATTGCTACCTTTTGTTTTTGGTAACTTTAGAATTATTAATCTGTTCATGTATTTATTTGGAAAAATTTCACATTAGAACAACTGGGCACCCTACTTTTCAATTTTATAGCCCATATTTTAATTTACAACCAACAAGCCCAAAAATAATAGGCGAAGATTCAACATCCAACTCCAATAGGTTCTCAAAATTACTATTTAATTTTTAAAAAAGATTCTCAAGCTTTTAAGTTAATTTTCGAATCAGTAATTGTGACTCAAATATTAGTTCAACAAACTAAATCCATTTGGGTGGTAAAAATTAGATTTTTAACAAGCTTAGATACGTGGGTTTAAATTTTGAATTTGATTTTGTGAGAAATTTGGAGTAGGTGTTATTTAGACTTGTTAGAAATAGTATAAGGAGGTTGTATATAAATTTTGAAGTCATTTAATAGGGATTTGGACTGGTTTTGAACAAGAATTGCAGCTGAAAATAGTGGAAGAAGTTCGTCTACATACGCTTGTATAAATGTGTATAAAAGTGTATAATAGTGTATAAGATGTGTTTATACACTCATATACACTATTATACAAGATTATACATAATTATACAAAAAACTGACTTCGTCTTCTTCCTTGCGTCTTCTCTTAAATTTAATTCAAATCTTGCTCAAATTTACTCCAAATCACTTCAAATTTAATTTTGAACTCCTTTTGATATTTTCAATCAATTGGAACAACACCCAATCCAAAAAACTAACAAACTCAAAAAACTCTAATTTCGAAAGCAAAGCTTTGAATGGTCTTCAATGGTGGACTTCTACTCTTCAATTTTCTTACATTGCAACCAGGTGACAAAAGAGGAGAAGCAGAAAATATACGGTCTCTTGAAGCATATGTAGAAGATTTGAGAAGAAGAGAGAGTGAAAGTAATGGTTGTAAGAACACAAATTTAATTCCATAGCTTTTAGAAGCAATGGTTGTAAGAACACATATTTTGAATTTGCTAGTGCTTTCAGCATATGTACAATATGGGCTAAGTCGGGTAAAACTTAAATATATGGGCCATTTTTTGTTATGGTGTGAAGTCATGTGTCTTTTCTTGTAATTCTTTCTATTTATTTCATACCAACTTTGTAAACTCTAAATCTCAGAAGCTCATGAGTTGCACTACCGGTCATTGAAAATTCTTTGTATAAAAGCACAACTGAATTATCATTAGTTCTCTTAATGAATCTCTTTTGAATCGCATTGTTGCTATTTGGCTTACCTAGCGGATTGAATTAGATAGCATCACGACTAGTTGGATTTTGGATCGTGATACAAATAAAAGCAATTTGTGTTAATTAAAAAAGTAAAAAGTAATTTTGAAGATAAACAGATGACAATTACGTCATACTAAAGAGGATGTGCAATAAAATTCAATTTCTTAGGCATACATATCCTATCTGACTAATTGACTAGGACTCAAGGAGACACTGAGACAGTAACTTTAACTTCTACAACGGAATTCTATCTTTTTTCTTCCCTTTCTTGGTCCTTCAAACTATACTTTTTAAGAACAATTCAGCATGTTGATTCAACCATTTGAGAAAATCACACCCCCAGACCCTGCGACAAAACTCAAACAATTTCAAGAAATTTGATTAGAAAACTTTATTGTTGGAGCACCAATAGAATTCAACAAAAATAATAAACCATTCCGACCAGGTCATTCAAATATGTTCTTGAATTTATTCGAGATGTGAGTAAAATTCAAATAAAACTTCGTGAATAAAGATTTTTAAAACACCAATTAAATTTTAAGGACATATACTAACTTGTTCAGTGTACGCAGGCATACCCTTAAAATCTTATTCCTCTTGTTTCTGGCGTTGCTAGTGCAAATTAGAGCGATTATCAATTATTATCAAGATCTTAGAGAATGTTTTCCATGCTCAGCCAAATAGAAAATTCCCTGAGATCAAAATTACAAATAAATTGCAGATATATAAAATGAAAGTAAAAAGAGTTAAAATACCAAACTGATGATTAAATAGAACATGTATCATTAACCGTAAACAAAAGACTCCCATTATCAATATTGCATGAACCCTTTCATCTTTTAGCAACTTGATGAACCTTATGACATGACAATTTTGTACAAATCAAACTATTAACTACTGGAAAAAATCATTATTACAGAATAAAAAACAGTAAATGTATAATTGTAACAGC
The DNA here is from genome assembly GCA_005239495.1 of Nicotiana undulata. Taxonomy (NCBI): domain Eukaryota; kingdom Viridiplantae; phylum Streptophyta; class Magnoliopsida; order Solanales; family Solanaceae; genus Nicotiana; species Nicotiana undulata. Next base: position 355,584 of record ML262050.1, read on the forward strand.
CCAGCCTGTTAGTGATATTGTCCGCTTTGGACCTAGGCCCTCACGGGTTTAAAATGCGTCACTAGGATCTAAGGCTTGTTAACTTATATACCCAACATCCCTATTGTGTTTTGCCGATGTGAGACTACACCCCTTCTTATGGACTCAACGTCCTCGCGAGGTTTGCCCCACCGCATGAGATTCACCTAAACTCAGCACTGAGGTTTGCCCCGCCTAACCAAGATTTGCCTAAACTCAGTTAAACTCTGACCCACCATCGGCAAGACTGGCACCAGAGTGGCTCTGATACCACATCTGTAATAGCCTAACCCGCTAATGATATTGCCCGCTCTGGGCTTAGGCTCTCAAGGGTTTACAACGCGTCACTAGGATTTAAGGCTTGTCTACTTATACACCCAACATCCCTCTTGTATTTACCGATGTGAGATTCTGTCTAAAGTATGAGGTGTTACAATAATATGACGATATATTGGCTCGCGGGTATTTTAAAATTTAGGTCACAATTGCATATCAAAGATGGTGACATCTACAAAAGAAAATAATTTTAAAATATCAGTGAGGTTGTACTTAGCGTTGGTAATAGAAAAAAACTGGTCGTTTCAAATTGTAATAATGCAATGGTTACAAAATATTTATAAGTTACGACAAAAAGGAAAAAGAGTATTTACCTCAACAATGCTTGGGATAAAGAATGAATACATACAATATAATCTTCTTTTCGCTATTAATCTTCTAAGGTTGATCATCATATGTAAACCCTGTCATCATAAGAGAGAACTGGGAAGAACGGACAAACCCATTGTCCATAGAAGCAAACTTATGGATTTGGAGGAAGAAGAAAAAGGAGGAGATTTACCACTAAAGTGCAAATAATTATGTTGACGAGGTGCAAAAAATTCATGCATTGAGCACGTTTCCTGCAAGTGTAAACTTAATTCTTTTACATTTACTCTTTATGAAATGATTACATCTGTTTCAATTTGCTAGGGACAATTAATTATCATTTGAGGAGTTAATAATTTATCTTTTGATTATTTTAAAAAAAAATATTTGACAATAATTTAACTATAAAATATATAATTATAAATATTTAATTATAAAATATTTTGTATAGTTCTAGTTTCTAAATACGTAATATCAAAAGATGAATTTTAAAAGAAAACCATAAGAATCGGATCATACTTATTGCGCAGGAGGCTCCCATAAATACCACTTGACTGAACGTCTCTATAATATGTAAGGATTAGAGAATCAATATTCAAATTCACTTACAAAAATAAAAAAGCGTTTGGATAATATTATTGGGCGAAAGTTAAAAAAATTATTAAAAGTGAAAGTCGTGTGTAGACATAAACTTCATTCACAAAAAAGAATTTACTAAAGTTGAAGGTTCCCGAATGAAAACATTATATTTTGATATTTATAATTTTTCTATTTCTATTATCTATTATCTATTATCTATTATATAGAAGAGAGAAGAGGAGGTTGACCAAGGACATAATGGTCATTTAAATATATTAGCGCATTATTTGCTTGTATACTAGACTCAAAAATTTGATTGTGAGTTCTTAATAACAGGAAAAACCAAAACTAACGTGACATTAATCTATGAAATTCTTTAGGTGGACTCCGCTTTCCATTCAACCTTCACTATCTTCAATAAATGCGTTACTTGATTTTTATTATTGTTTCTTCAATAAGTATTTTTAACTAGAAAATATCTTTTTGATAATTTTATAATTTAAATGTTCACCTGATTAAAAATACTAAAGTCACGTACATTTATATATGAAAATTCTATTATCCCCTTAAGAAATATTATTTTATTTATTAACTATTCTAGGTAAAGAAGATTTCATTAAAAAAGAATTAGTGATAATGTATGTAGATTTACACTCAAATATTATTATATCATTATCAATTGATATCATTTTATACAAAGTTCTCATTAAATTGTAATTTTAATTGGAACAATTTATAAAATTCGGAAAAAAATATTTAAGAATAAAATATAGTTTCACCTTTTTATTACAGAATATTAAAAATTTGTTCTAGTTGTATAATAAGTATCCCCTCTCTAAAATATGAGTTGAGAATATCTGAAGTAAAAATTAAGACAATTAATTTGTGAATTTTTTTAAAATCATTATATATTAGGAGTATGAGAAGTATCGTCATACATGATTATACTTCTCCCTCTGTGATCGAAGTTAGTTGAGTACATACTCTATTCAATAAGAATTCAACATTATATAAATTTTAAATACATAAATATACAATTAATTATTTTTAAAAAGTCTCAACAAATACTACTATTGTGATAAAAATTGCATCATACCCTAAATAGTATCTCAATCATATCAATGAAACTAGAAAAAACTGCAATATTTCAATTTAAGGTCAGTTTGATTAGTATTTAGCGTGATCAAGATATTAATTTATTTATAATATTATGTCATTCAAATAGAACAAAATACAACTTTTTTGTTAAAATTCTTAATAATTAAAAATCACGATTATTAATTAGAAAAAATTCCTTTTCATCAACTATTTGGAAATAATATTAATATATTTTATTATTCAAATTTTGATTAGTATAAAAAGAAAAAAGTAATACATTAACACAATTGAGAATACTAAAAGAATAAAATTATATATCATTCAGTTTAAACAACGAGAAATACATGACTTATTTTTCAACTGACTTTTTAATTACTATTTAATAATAATTAATTAAGGCTTAATGATACAAAAAAAACTTAAAATAAAAAAGGACCTATGTAGAAACAATTTAAATTCTACTTGAATTATTATCTAGTCATTGTATAATAAAGCATTAAACTCGACAAGTGTTTTAAAGTGATTGGTATAGTAATACAATTTCAGAAAAATTAAAATGCACATAACCAATAGATACTCCCTCCGGTCCAAAATTAGTGATTTTCTGGCATTTTTCTTGTGGTCCAAAATAAGCGATTGTTTCGGATTTCAAGAACGAATTAATTAGTTTTTTCCTACATTGCCCTTGGAGTAAATAGTGTTGGAGTATGTGTTAGGAGTATTTATGTGAGATAATAAATGTTAATACGGTCAATTTCATTGCTAATTAATGCTAAAAAGTGGATTTCTTAATCTGCGTGAAAACATGCAAAAAATTACTTATTTTGAACCGGAGGAAGTAAATAACAATACATGTAATCGTAGTTCTATACGTTATTACACAAAAGCCTTTTTTTTCTTCTTTACCTAAAGGCGTAAAAATGTGTAATTAACAATAGACTAAGAAATATTAAAAGGAATAGAAAAAAAAAAAGAAAAAAAAAGCCACAATTAGGCCCGTGCGTCTAGTTCTCCAAATAAACGACCCAAAAAGGGTGACTGTAATAATTAGTGAAGAATAAACAAGCCAAAAACTTCAATCACTTTCTCCTCCCAAACCAAGTTGCATTTAGAGGTGGCACGTGTGACGTGACCAAACATCAAAATGTCTCTTTGTGGTCAGCCCACACGCACGTCGTACTCTTTTTTGTGGTGGTGAATGTATGTATCAATAAAAATAAGGAATATACTGTATATCTACTCATAATTTCTCTTAAGAATCCAAAATTAATTTTCCAAGAAAAAGGAAAATATGGGTGTAACAGCAACTGCACTTTTCTTCTCATCCAATTCCATATCTCACTTGCCGTCCTTCTCTGCTTTATGTAAACCCAAGTTGGAAATCCGATTACCCAAAGGTACTTTCTGTAATCAATTGCTTTACGAAAATCTTCCATGAAATGAGTTAAATGAGTTCTGCTCATATGCATCATTGGAATTATTGGGAATTTAATTGGGAACTTAGTGTGAAAATCTAGGGTTTTATGTCTATTGGAATTGCAAGCAGGATTTGTTCAGCCCATTTACTTCAACTTATTTGTGATGTGAACTTTGATCTAGGTTGGAATTTTGTACTAGTAGATGTATGTATAGCTGCCTAGAAACATTTGTCTCATGATAGGACTCCAGGTATTTGTCGAAACGTATCAGTGAGTTAGTTCATTCTATATCTGTGGTTCCTGTAGAACACTAACTGTAGGAAATGCCCAAAACCAAGCCCTCACCTTTAGCAGTATTACTGTTCTTGTACTAGTCGTTGTTATCCTTTGGTTTGTCGAATTTTGCTATTTTTCTGATTTTCTTGCAGCTATGTCTTTCGGGGGTTGGGGAAGGAAGCAGGGGTGAGGGGAAGAGTTTTAACATGTAGCTCGAAAGTAGTTTTTTAGAGTAAAATCTTCTAGTACCTTTTAGTTTTGAGCTACTAGTAGTCATGTGTGTTGCACATTGCACAGCCAAAATCCATAATACTCGTCAGCTAACACTTGCTACCAAGATTAATGGAAAACCATTTCCTTTGTCTATTTTCTTTGCTGAATCAATGTGTCTATTGTGTATTTGTGTTTCACGCTTTTTAAGACCTTGATGCAAACCCTCAGTCTCAAAAGCTTTAGCATGGATGGATAGATACCATAAGGCCGTTAGCTATTAGGTATTTTGTATATAGCAGGATCACTAATCCTTGTCCCAACCATCTTTTCTTTGGTTGGGCTTGACTTGGCTTTTCTGACCTTATAGCCTGTCATCAAGCCTCCTATGCTGTATTTTTCAGTCAGTTTGGAATACTCATCTCTGAGTTTCACATTTTCATGAGAAACCCATGCCTCCGTTATGGCTTCCACTTATGCATGCTCTCCTTCTCTCGCCATCCCAGTCAAATTAGGGCAAAACAATTTTGAATGTGGCGAACAAGCACCTGGCTTCTCTTCCTACTTTTATCATAGTGGACCTTGTCCAAAATCAATTCGTTTCTTATTCATCTTGCATCAAGAAGGAATTAGTCCTTTCTATGTCTAAATCATAAGGGACCATTAACACGTTTTCTTTGATTCCACGGACATTTGTTGGGAGATTGTTGGACTTGATGAATTTATAGACATATTTGAACCACTGGTGATAAGGTGGGTTGCTCTGATGGTAAGCACCCTTCACTTCCAACCTAGAGGTTGTGAGTTCGAGTCACCCCAGGAGCAAAGTGGGTAGTTCTTGGAGGGAAGCATGCCGAGGGTCTATTGGAAACAACCTCTCTACCCTAAGTAGGGGTAAGGTCTACGTACACACTACCCTCCCCAGACCCCGGATTATACTGGGTTGTTGTTGTTGTTGTTGTTGTATTTGAACCACTGGTAATCTCCTTTCGTTGTGTTCATTCATATTATTATTATTTTTTCGCTTTCCATTTGGAGATGACTATTAATAATTGGACATACAGTTGTATATGGTTCTTGTGATTATGCACTTTTAGATACTTTTTTTTTCAGTCCACTAGAAATGATAACACCCAGCACCATAGATATGCTGTACATTTCATCCAGACATCATAATGGGCAAACATCTTATTAGATGGCATGAAATTCTGGAAATTTAAACTGAGGTATTGATTTTTGATGCAGCTTGTTCAATTTGGCAGAGATTGCATATGGTCCTTCCGTGAGTACAAATCGTTGGGATTGTCATTGTTCAACTCTCTCGACCATAAGAGCTGAGGGGAGCAGGCAGCGGAAGTATTCAAAAGATGCTACACCAGGGAAAACATCCAAAGGCGATGAGATCAATATACAGTCATCCCCCGACAGTAAATCATCAAATTCACTAAACCAAGAAGAGATCATTTCTCTTTTCAAGAGAATACAATCTTCAATTTCAACAGGTGATTCTTTAAGTTCCAAGAAAAGAAGTACCAAGTCCTCTGAAGAGAAGCCCACTATTGAATCGGTCTTGGAAATTCTTCGTCATTCAAAGACAGAGTCAACAGGTAATGATTTTTTTTCCAGTTTTGCCTAAGCCTGTATGCATTTCCCTTTTCCCAAAATAAATCCTAGTGCAAATGATAATACCTCAGTTAGATAATTACCTCTTTGCTTTTGAAGGTACAACGTCAAATACGAAGGGTGATAAGAGCTTGACTCATCAAAGAGGTCAAAAGGAACCAAAAGCAGATTATTCACCAACATTAGATCCAAGATCAACACGCCTGCCCTCAAGCTTTGTGAAAAGATCCCCTTTACAATCACCACTTAACTCCAAAGGGAAGGTTGAGCTCAAGACAGAGACATCACCAGGTAATCATGGTGAAAGGGAAGCAATCAAAATTGAGGATATGAAACTTCCACAGCTTAAGGAACTGGCAAAATCTAGAGGACTTAAAGGTTATTCTAAACTGAAGAAAAGTGAACTTGTGGAGTTGCTCATCAGATGTTGAGACAACGAACAGATGAATAAGTCGTCTATCATGCTTTACATGCTTGACAGTTAACTGAAGGGCTAGTTTCTTTTTCATATCTGCTTTCTTTCATTGAGAAACAAGATGGAAAGGTAGAGTGTGGGAGTTTAACACATTCATTTGTTGGTTGTTGGTAGCATATGCTGTGTCTAAGCCTAACTGCATTTGTGATCTCTTTGTTAAGCTGCATACTTTCTCCGCTCCCCCTCCCCGACAATTTACTTGCTTTGATGGTTGAAAAAGAGGTTATTATTCACATGCTAGCTGTCTTGCCCGATGATGGAAGATCATCTGGCCAACTCAACAATTAGATGGCCAGCACTTCCAGTTGCAGTGTAAATCAGATCATAGTCCAGTTTAGTTTATTCTGTTCCTTCACTGGAGGACAATGGTGAAAGGAATGAAAAATACTAAAAATCTGATATTTGCGTCCAAAGAACACAAGCGGGTCTGTCCTCTGATAACAATGCTGATTCTGCTAGAAATGCTTCTCATATGTGAAGACTTTTGAACAAGCATTCACCTTTTCAAATTAAGAAATGGCTTGCAATAACTAGATGGTGAAAAACAAGAAGAGTTATCCATAAAGATTGCATGATTAATCTATTGCAAGCGGGGTATGCTGTAATACATTCTTCTAAAAAACAATTCAATAGGTCAAGGTCTCCTGTTGAGATGAGTTCCCGAAATTTGGTAAATACATGTTTGTTTCTGCTTCAATACTATTAGATTCATGATTGCTCCTTTGAAGGATTCATTTCATTTTCCAGTAGCCACTTATACCTACATTTGAGAAGCCTAATGTATTGGTAAAAAAGAGCTTCACACGTGTAATAACTGTGATGACCCAGCAATTTACGTGGAACAATGAAAACATGACATCTGGACGGAACTTCATGGAGAGGTACGAGACAAAGAGGCACGGAATAACATATTCACAGGAGAATCAGGTACGAGAATCTTTACCTAATTAAGGAGATGAAGAGGCGCGGGCAAGATGAATCCAGGCAGAATAAATGGCAGATTCGGAGATCTTCAATTAATGACTCAAACGTTACACAACCTTCACGCAACAGTTACGATTAATCATTGTAACGTTACATTAATGCCATTATTAGTCATTAATGCTCAATTACTAAAAAGGGCAGACGTTATATTAAGAAATTCCCTATATAAGGGAGTAAAATATAACTTGTAAGGACACATTCGAACTACTATTGCAATATACTTACTTTTTGTGCATCTTACTGCTTTCCAATTACAAATTTACTTGCAATTATTAGCTTATTCTCTGGTTATCATAAACCCGTGTTCTTCCTAAAATAACTTTGGCAAAGAATCCAATTCTTTGGTTAAACAAATTGGTTCCGTTACCGGGAATCTGATAATCTTTGTTTACTTTCAAATTACATTCTTTGAATTATGTTGAACGCCAATGACAATAATCAACATAGAATTGGAACTCCAGTTCCATCACCTTCAGGAACCCCAGGGGCTCAAGGAAGAATTCCCCGGACAGATCCACGGCTCAAAACAATAATAACAACGCAAATGAACAAACAGGAGAACAAGATCAGGTGAAGCAAATGGTTGGTAATACGTGACTCAAGCTTTGCAAGCTGTTATGAGAGGATTACCAGCTGCATCACCTGCGCCACCTCCTAACAACACCACAACTATGGAAAACCCACAATCTAGGTTAGCAAACTCAGGAAGCGGAGGCGCTCTAAATGAGTCCCTTGAAGCGAGACCAGGTATGTCCAATAACCTAGAGTTACAATCTTTATTACTAACCTTACAGAAACAGGTGAAGGAACAAAACGATCGGATTGAGCAAATCCCTGGAGTACCACCTATCATTAAAGGCATTGATGTTGATAGATATTCTCAACAACATTGGAAGCCAAGTGCAACACCCTTGCCTATCCCCAAGAAGTTCAAAATGCCTGACATTCCCAAGTATGACGGGACAACCGATCCTCGTGATCATGCAACTTCTTTTACCACCAAAGTAAAAGGCAATGACCTGACTAAACAAGAAATTGAGTCGGTCCTAGTCAAGAAGTTCGGAGAAACACTCACCAAAGGAGCACTAACATGGTATTCCCTTTTACCCGAAAATTCTATTGAATCTTTTGCTGAGCTTGCAGATTCTTTTATAAAAGCGCATTCCGGTGTGCAAAAAGTCAAAAAAAGAATGGAAGATATTCAAAATAAAACAAGGTGACGTGGAGTTGCTTCGTGAATTTGTAGACAGGTTTCAACGAGAAAGAATGTTGCTGCCAAGGGTACCTGACAATTGGGCAGCCATGGCATTTGCAAGTTATTTAAATGATAGGAGTTCTGAAGCCACGAGGAGACTCAAGGAAAGCTTGAGGGAATTCCCAGCCACAACATGGAACGACGTCTATAACAGGTATAGTACTAAGCTACGAATAGAAGAAGACACTATTGCTCAATCAAGAGCTGAAGATCGGACCAGTTCCAGACGCTCCGAGCCAGGAAAAAGGACAGGTAATAACAGGTACGAACCTTATATGGGACCTTCGGGACGAGAAAATCGTCCCATGTTTGAAAATGCCCGGTCAGAATATAGACCATCAAACAGAGATACGAGCTCATCCTCATCAAGATCCAGAAAGGATCGCGATGAACGAAGCAGAGGTAGTACAAGAGTTGGAGACCACAACTTCAATGTAAGTACTTCCGAACTAATCACAGTACTGAGAAATATGTGCGATAAAGTCCGATGGCCCAAACAAATGAGGTCAAACCCAAATAGAAGGAATCCAAACTTCTGGTGTGAATTCCATAACGATCATGGACACAGAACTTCAGATTGCAGATTTTTGCAAGGTGAGGTAGAACAATTATTAAAACAGGGCTATCTAATAGAATTGTTTAGTGAAAAAGGTAAGCAGGCATATATGAAGAACAGGCAGGAGCCCCTAAAACCACCATCTCCAAAACGAACGGTCAACGTGATACATGGAGGTGAGGAGGTGAACGGAGTAATCTGCAAAAGAACCACAAAATTCACAATTAGACACAGGAAGCGGATTCGTGAAGACTTGGAAGCAGACAGTATATCATTCGATGATGCAGATATCAACAGATTAATGCTTCCACACAACGACTCACTGGTAATATCCCTACTTATACATGACACTAACGTAAAAAGAGTGTTGATCTATCCAGGTAGTTCAGTCAACATCATTTTGTCGAGAGTTGTGGAAGAAATGCTAATGGAGGATCATGTAATCCCAAAAGCTCGAGCCTTATCTGGGTTTGACAACTCTACGGTCATAACAAAAAGGGAAATTAAGCTTAGCACCTATGCGGAGGGAGTAATAAAAAATACTAGATTCCAAGTCATTGATACTGACATGGCCTATAACGTAATCATGGGGAGACAATGGAACTATGACATGAAAGTTGTTCCATCTACCTTACATCAGGTAATTAAGTTCCCTTCCGAATGGGGAATTCAACAAATTCGAGGCGATCAACAAACCTCAAGGAATATAAATTCCGTAGCATACTCTAACAAAAATGAAGAAGCGGAGAAATCAAAAGATGAAAGGTTCGTTCAAACAAGTACGAAAATAACTGTTGTTCAAATAGGTATGGAAGCAAATGTTAATCAGACAGGTACAGTAGAAATTGTTGTTCAAATAGGTGCGGAAGTAGGTAACCACGAGAAGGTGAACCAAGTCACCTCGGAAGAAGTATCAAAACATGCGGACATGGATTCCAGGCCTGATGTCATTCAGGAACCAGAAGGGGATGAGCATATCAAAACGACTACAGAGGAACTCGAAGCTGTTCCACTATTTGAGCTGAAGCCCGAACAAAAAGTCCACATAGGCACGAGGCTAAGCCCCAACAGAAGAGGTAAGTTAATTGAATATTTAAAGGCTAACGCAGATTGCTTTTCTTGGTCCGTTTCAGACATGACAGGTATTCCTCCGAAAGTGATGACTCATAAATTAAATGAAGATCCATCCTTCGTGTTTGTCAAGCAAAAGAAAGCAAGGACCACTCAAGAACCAAGTGATCGACGAAGAGGTACAGAAACTCTTGAAAATTGGTTCGATACGTGAGGTAAAATATCCTAATTGGTTAGCAAATACTGTTGTGGTGCCCAAAAAGAATGGTAAATGGAGGGTATGCGTAGACTACACTGATTTAAATAAAGCATGCCCTAACGATTCATTTCCATTACCGCACATAGATCAAATGATTGATGCCACTGCAGGTCATGAATTATTAAGCTTTCTAGATGCGTATTCTGGTTATAATCAGATTAAAATGGATCCCTCAGACGAGGACAAAACTTCCTTTATTACAAACAGGGGGACTTACTGTTACAAGGTCATGCCTTTTGGCCTGAAAAATGCTGGAGCCACGTATCAAAAGCTGGTGACCAAGATGTTTCAAGAACATCTGGGGAAAACGATGGAGGTATACATTGATGACATGTTGGTAAAATCAACACAAGCGAAAGATCACTTCCAACATCTTTCAATTACCTTTGAAATCCTGCGCAGGTATAACATGAAATTAAATCCGGAAAAAATGCGCCTTTGGCGTAGAATCGGGTAAGTTTTTGGGTTTCCTTGTATCAAATAGAGGAATAGAGGTAAATCCTGCTCAAATTAAAGTTATTGATGAGATACCTAATGTACTTACGAGCAAAAAGGAAGTTCAACGACTAACAGAAAGAATTGCAGCCTTAGGAAGTTTTATTTCCAGGTCTTCGGAGAAGAGTTTTAAATTCTTTTCAGTTCTTAAAAAGAAAAATCAGTTCGAATGGACTGATGAATGTCAACAGGCTCTCAAAGATCTGAAGGCATATCTATCAAAACCCTCGTTGCTATCTAAGCCAAAGGAGGGGGAGAGGCTGTATGTCTATCTCGCCGTTGCAGAAATTGCCGTAAGTGCAGTACTGGTAAGAGAAGGCAAAGGTAAACAATCTCCAATTTACTATGTAAGCAAGTCTTTAGTAGATGTTGAAACAAGATACCCACATCTAGAAAAATTAGCATTAGCTCTAATCATGGCAGCTAAAAAATTAAAGCCATATTTTCAATGTCATCCAATCACTGTTGTGACTTCAAACCCATTGAGAAATATTCTGCATAAACAAGAACTATCAGGAGGATTAGCTAAATGGGCAATAGAATTAAGCGAGCATGACATAATATATCAGCCTAGGATTGCAATAAAGTCTCAAATTTTAGTTGATTTCGTCGCTGATTTTAATTCTAACATAATCCCTGAAGTGGAAAAAGAGTTACAACTCTTTAATGGGGCTAATCCAGGAATATGGACCCTATTTACTGACGGCTCTTCTAATGTGAAAGGAGCTAGTTTGTGAATTATTCTAATATCACCCACGGGTGAAAAGATACGACAAGCAATTAAATGTTATCCCATAACTAACAATGAAGCAGAGTACGAAGTTGTCATTGCAGGACTTGAATTGGCACGGGAGCTCTCAATCGAGCAAATCGTGATCAAAAGTGACTCTCAACTAGTGGTGCACCAGATGCAGGGGACTTACACCGCTAGAGAGGCTCGAATGCAATAATACCTGGAAACGACACGAGATCTGGTAAGACAATTCCAGTCAGTGGGAAGTTATGCAAATACCCAGGGAAGAAAATGCAGAAAGATGCACTAGCTAACCTCGCAACATTGACGAATAAAGACAATGCAATTGTCATACACCTATTTCATTCAGCAATTGATCAGGATAAAAATGAGGTAACATTTAACCATTTAACCTGGGATTGGAGAAACGAAATTTTAAACTTTTTGCAGAATGGCATCGTACCCGAGGATAAGAAAATAGCTTAAGCGCTTCGCCGGAAAGCTGCTGGGTACTGCCTCATTCGCGACACATTATACTGCAAAACATTTGGGGGTCCCTTAGCTAAGTGCCTCGGACCCAATCAAACAGAGTTCGTTATGATGGAGGTGCACGAAGGACACTGCGGAAACCATTCAGGGGCAAGATCCTTAGTTAAAAACCTAATCAGAGCAGGGTATTATTGGCCCAAGATGGAAGAAGAGGCCATGAGTTTCGTGGCTAAGTGCGAAAAATGTCAACGGTATGCTAACAACATGCATCGACCAGCGGAACTACTTTACCCAGTAATGTCATCATGGTCGTTCATGAAATGGGGTATGGAAATAGTGGGGCCCCTCTCCCCAGCTAAAGGAAAGGTACGGTTCTTACTCGTGTTAACTGATTATTTCACAAAGTGGGTAGAGGAAGAAGCTTTCAAACAGGTGCGAGAGAAAGAAGTGAAGAGCTTCATATGGCGAAATATAATATGCCGCTTTAGAATACCGAAGGAAATCGCATGTGATAACGACCCACAATTTATAGGCTCACAAATCACAGAATTCTTCGAAAGCTGGAAAATCAAAAGAATCACTTCATCACCATATCATCACGTGGCTAATGGACAAGCCGAGTCAACCAATAAAGTCATCGTTAGCAACCTGAAGAAACGGTAGGAAAAATCCAAGGGAAACTAGCTAGACGAACTACCAACGGTATTATGGGCTTACAGGACTACCGTAAAAACAGCTACGGGAGAAACTCCATTCGCGCTTGTTTACGGTGCAGAAGCTTTAATACCCCTGGAAATTGGCAAACCAAGCATAAGGTTCACAACAGCAACGGAAGAATCAAACAACAACGAGTTGAGGACAAATCTGGACTTGCTCGAACAAAGAAGAGAAGCTGCATTAATACGAATGGCAACCCAAAAACAAATTATAGAGCGATACTACAACAGAAAAGCTCACCTCAGATATTTCAAAATTGGGGACTTCGTCCTTAAAAAAGTCTTCCAATCAACGAAGGAAGTTGGTGCAGGAAATTTAAATCCAAACTGGGAGGGACCATACAGAGTCTGTGGCATTGCTGGAAAGGGCGCTTATGAGCTCGAGGCTATGGACGGAAGAATCCTACCAACCAGTTGGAATGCTGTTCATCTGAAGAAGTACTACTTCTAAGTAAAAGGAATACCCCCGGTCAGGTATCATTACATTAGATTTAACTTTTGTACAATTAAAATTATACTAACCGTTTTAGATGATAGGCAAAAAGCTAATCCATCACCAGATGATGATATTAGACCTGCAAAGACACGACGAAGTAACTAAACTCCCGGTCTAGGGTTACAACATTCTGATGGACGTTTAAAAGGGTTACGCAGTCATCATCTAAAAAACTATATACCTTCGAGTCCCGTATGTTTTTCCTTTTCAGGAAAAGGACCACAAGGAAGGAACAATCAAGTGCTCGAGATTTCATCCTTCAAAGCTCAAACACTTGGGGGACTATACAGTATGGAGGGCAAAGATGAAGCAAAGAAGACTATCAAAAAGTCAAAGCTCAAGCCTAAAGACCCATCTTCCCAACAAGTTAAGTATTATGAGCAGAATCAAAAAGAGCCAAAGACTCAAAATACAAAGCCTGATTCAAAAAACCTGAGAAAACATATTCGTAAATGTAAACGAATGTTTCAAAAACATATTCGTAAATATAAACGAATGTTCAGGTTAGAGGTAGAATATTAGTTATGGGTAGAAATGCACATCTTTGTACTTATTCAAAAACTATTATAACAGAAAACAATTACGGATGAAAGATCATTATCTTTGTACTTATTCAGAAAACTGATAAGGAAAACAGTTACAGATGAAAAAGCATTACCCTTGTATACATTTAAAAACTGTTATTAATAAAAACAGTTACGGGTAAAAGTTCATACCCTTGTATTTAAAACTGTTATAAACGAAAACAGTTATCCCCTTGTACTAATTCAAAAAAAAAAAAAACTGTTGCAAAATATAAATAGTTACGAGTGCAAGTTTATATCAAATCTGTTAAAAGAAAACAGTTGCAAAACGAGTCATAGACGATACACAAACACATGTGAAATGTTCTGAAAGTTCAATGCAGAAAATTTCTTCAAAACATTATTAAAGAAAAACATGTGAAAATTCCTATCTCTCGTTTGTATATTTACACCATTATGAAGTTGAGACGTCTTCTTCATTAAGTGTCGATCAAAAAGGGCCCTCTTTCATAAACCGTGCCTATTACGAAAAGGTTTGAGTAATCTGAGCATTTTATAAATGCAAAACTTAGAGGTAAAACGAAAAACCTCAAGAATAAAGCATGCAAAGACTTAAAGAGTGAAACAAAAACTCGAAGGAAACTAAAGTCATGTTGATATTAATATTGATATACTAACGGCAAAATAAACTAAGTGTTAACTTAGTCGAATCCGTATTAATTTTTACATTAGTTTCCCCTAAGTTGTCAGTTGGGGACTTATAAAGGATCCAAACTTTACCCCCGATGGGACTGGGGGTAACCACCAATTGATACAAATAAAAAAAAAGCAAGTTCTTAAACTTTTTCAGATGGGGGGTTGTGTTCACTGGCAAGAGGAGCGGCTTGAGATGAAGAGACACGAGCAACAAGGACCTCAACCTCTGGGGAAGAAAGATTTTGACTTTGCTGAGACTTCTCAACGGTCTCTTTGGTTTTAGCAATTTCAGCTTCTAAGTCAAAACCCCCTTGGCCCATTTCCGTCAATGTGTCAAGACGGTAGTTTAGATAAGCCCAGCTAACATCGACGACTGCTTTGTCTTCAAGAGCTTCATAATCCTTCTCCCACAGCTCAACTTCAGCTCTTAATTCATCCCTTTCAGCTACGGCAACAACATGTGAGGCCTTTAGAGGAACGAGGGACCTTTCCAGAAGTTGGACCTTCTCCAAAGAGTTAAGGAGATCTTCCTGTGTTTGAGTGAGCGATTTAACAAGTTCACCAGAATACTCCTCTTTCTGGTCCAATAAGGCCTTCAGGATCCTAATCTCCTCAGAGGCACGAGAAAGCTGCTCTGCAAAGGAAGATTCTAAGACACTCTTGTCCTTGCCTGCCTGGTTCGAAGACGCCTTCTCAACGGCCAATTCTGCTGCCATCACCCTAACTTGCTGCTCCAAGGTACATTTTTCTTCCTCCACTGCCTCCTTTTCAAGTTCCAGACTATCGTGTTGCTCCTTCCAATTATCCGCCTATACGGAAATCCCTAGCTGCCTGCTCCGCTTGGCAAAACCTCTTCATTAACTCTGTGCCTATAAGATTGATCTACAAAAGGAGATGAAGTAGATACAGTAAGAATGTATATGAACACAAGCAAAGGAGAACAATTTTACCTTTAAAGAAGAGTGCACAATTTCATTCACCCAAGTAAGGGAACCATGGCTGTCCAGCTTAGCTCTCTCAGTCGAGCCTATCAATGGTTTCAACCATACTCCTTTTACTAACACCCTTTTATCAGGAATGCACATCATCATCAGGAATCACTAACACCCTTTTACTCCTAGCCGCAAGAGTAAACACTCCCTAGCGGAACAACATCGGAGAATAAAGGTGAATAAGATGATGAAACGTAAAGGGGACCGAAGCTAGATTGGCCAAATATCTGAGGCACACGACAACTCACCACACTAGAGGACCGACTTGTCCCAGACAAACCTGGAAAAATCAACAAAACTCGATAATAATGGGGTCGATAGGAGGCTTGAATCCTAATGTAAAAGGACAAGTATAAACAACGCCGAATAAATAATCAACATTACTGCAACTAGAATTGTCACGATTCCTCCAACTATGAATGTTTTTCACTTTTCGATTTGGATCCTCATTGGTATTTTCAATAGGACCAAGACTGCCCATTGATTTATTNTCGAAGAGTAACTAGGACCAATTTAGTCACGTTTTCATGTTCCAATTGAACACTTTCCAATCCCAAGGAAAAGGCAGAATAAATTGGATTGGGAAGTAATACCACTCCTAGACCCCCTAATATAAGACCCGATCCTAGAAAGACTAAAAGAAAATCATGTATTGGTTCAGATAAATCCATTTTTTATAAAAAATCAAAAACGAAGAATTTCNCAAAGAATACCCAGTCTTGTAAGAGGTTATTCTTTGATTACTATTGGGAACAACAACAGGAAAATCAGGCTTCCAATAACAGTCCCTGTGTACGAGAGATATTAAACCCTCGGTTATCTGGGTAGGGTACACGTCAGCACCGTCAAGAGAGGACATTGAATAAAGTTGTTCTTTTAAGTCCTGACTGTCCCTAGCAAAAGAAAACTCCGCAGGTTTTATCTCGTCGACCCTCGGTTCACGCAAAGGTTCATTGTGTTCTTTACCTTTTGATGAAGATCTAGAAGCCCTAGCCCTTGGAGAAGATAAAGAAATGGCAGACCTAGAAGAAGATGGGGGAGTAACATGAGAAGAAGAGGAACCTCTGGTATGAGTGGAACCTAAACTCCTAAGCCTACCGCCTCTTCACTCCGTGTCGGAGCGGAAGAAGGAGTAAGATCATCTACATTGATGACTCTCTTAGATTGCTGGTTTGAAGAAGACATATTTACAAAGACAAAGAATTTGCAAACAAAGAATGAAGGTTCGAAGTTTTTCGTAAAAGTAAAGAAATGGAAAGAGGTATTTATACTCGAAGGCAACCGTCAAAAAATGAAAAAACAGTGATGTGAAAGTCATAATTGAAGATGTCACTTCGTGACTGATGCACCCGCAAAAATCCCTAAAAGGCGCTAAATAATTGCAGAACCAATTCGGGAATGCCACGTGGCACATACATTAAATGGAAGTAACAAGTGACGCCTGCATTCAGAGATGGATGCAATGTTACAAGTGAAGCGGCGGCAAAATATTCCCACCATAAATGAGTATCCACTTACCAAGTACTAATCGATAAATAAA
This sequence comes from Nicotiana undulata, assembly GCA_005239495.1. NCBI lineage: Eukaryota > Viridiplantae > Streptophyta > Magnoliopsida > Solanales > Solanaceae > Nicotiana > Nicotiana undulata. The sequence continues at coordinate 372,732 of ML262050.1, forward strand.
TGGTAAGTGGGGGGACTATCTGTATTGGTAAACAGAGCTTCACACGTGTAATAATTGTGATGACTCAGCAATCTACGTGGAATAATGAACACATGACAACTGGACGGAACTTCATGGAGAGGTACGAGACAAAGAGGCATAGAATAGCATATCCACAGGAGAATTAGGTACGAGAATCTTAACCTAATTAAGGAGATGAAGAGGTGAGGGCAAGATGAATCCAGGCAGAATAAAGGGCAGATTCGGGGATCCTCAATTAATGAGCCAAACGTTACACAACCTTCACGCAACAATTACGGTTAATAATTGTAACATTACATTAATGCCATTATTAGTCATTAATGCTCAATTACTGAAAAAGGGCAGACGTTATATTATGAAATTCCCTATATAAGGGAGTAAAATATAACTTGTAAGGACACATTCGAACTACTATTGCAATACACTTACTTTTTGTGCATCTTACTGCTTTCCAATTACAAATTTACTTGCAATTATTAATTTATTCTTATGGCAGATTTCAAAGTCCTTTGGACAAATGGCACACTTTGTCCATGTGTCCTTCAAAGAACAAATGGTGGCAATTGTTTGGCATGTGCTGGAAGGACATGCAAGATTGGTACATATATTCTTGACAAATGGCAAAGTTTTTTGCCTATAAAAAGCTTCTTCTCTTAAGCCAATTTCAGTGCAGTAACATCATTTCCTCCAATTCCTTCAAGCCTCTCTTCTTCCTTTGTTGTCCAATAATAATTATTAGTTGTTTCCTTTCTTATTTATTTTCCTACTAGCTAGCTGGGGTTTTGCTGATTCTTGTATCCTCCCTAATAGAGGTAGGCTTGTTTAATCCTAGAGAGACATTTCACACTGCTGAAATAGTTTCTTAGGGCAGTGCCTAGCACGACTCAAGTCAAATCCGTGTATTCTCTTACAAATATATTATTGCAGTGTGATTATTGAAATTCTTGCTATCAATTCCCTACAATCTAAGAAACTATGGCAAACAACACTGATGTTGAAAATACTACTGATACTACCAATATTGGCGCTACCTCCGCTGCCCCAGTTTCAGTTGCACTGTCATATGCCAGGCCATTTCCAGATGTGTCGAATATCCAAATTTTTCCCAATGAAAATTTCGAGCGTTGGCAAGAATGTATTTTCTTGCTGCTTGATGTCCATGGTGTTGCACATGCACTGCTGCATCCACAACCTTTTCCAGACACTGATAATAAAATAATGGAATCATGGCAACATGCCAACAAGGTATGCCGTCATACCATATTGCAAATTATTTCTAATGAATTGTTTGACGTGTATTGCAGCTATAAAGAAGCAAAAGCTATATGGGAAGCCTTAATTAAAAAATTCACTGCTGAAGATGCTACAAAACAAAAATTTGTAGTAGGAAAACTTTATCAGTGGCAGATGAGAGATGATAAAGAAGTGAACGTACAAATCAACGAATATAAGAAATTGCTGGAAGACTTGAAGGCCGAGGGGATGTCACTACCAGAAAATTTTGCTGCTGGAGTACTGATTGAGAAGCTACCTGACTCATGGAGTGAATACAAAAACAACTTAGTAGAAAAATCAAGAGAATTAGATCTGATAGAGGTGGAGAATATTTATCTTTAAATGATTTTTGTGAAAAGAGTGGAATAATTCATGAAGTAACTCCGCCTTATTCACCTGAATCAAATGGAGTAGCTGAAAGGAAAAATAGAACACTGAAAGAGATGATGAACTCTATGTTAGTTAGTTCTAATGCTCTTGATAATATGTGGGGTGAAGCTATATTATCTGCATGTCACTTACAAAATAGAATACCACATAGAAGAAATGGCAAAACTCCATATGAATTGTGGAGGGGTTATAAACCTAATTTAAAATATTTAAAAGTGTGGGGGTGCCTTGCTAAAGTTCTATTGCCTGAACCTAAAAAGAGAAAAATAGGTTCTAAAATTGCTGATTGCATGCTTATTGGATATGCTGAAAATAGTGCTGCATATAGCTTTCTTGTTTTAAAAAGTGATGTGCTTGATTACAATACTATAATTGAGACAAAGAATGTTGAGTTCTTTGAATATATTTATCCACTGTCTGATAAAATTTCTCATACACCTGTTAAAACAAATAGTGAAATTACCTCTAATGAGGAATTGAGAAGGAGCAAAGGACTAGAAAAGAATGTTTTTCTTATGGGAATGATTTTCAAACTTTTCTTGTTGATAATGAACCATCGAATTATTTTTAAGTTATATCTTCTTCAGATGATACATATTGGAAAGAGGCAATAAAAGTTAAAATTGATTATATTAATAAAAATAATACATGGATTTTAACTGATTTACCTCCTGGTGCAAAGCCTATTGGTTGTAAATGGATATTCAAAAGTAAATTTAATCCCGATGGATCTTTAGATAAATATAAAGCGCGGTTAGTAGCAAAAGGATTTTCTCAAAAATAAAATATAGATTATTTTAATACATTTGCACTGGTAACTAGAATTTCTTCTATTCGAATTTTAATTGCCTTAGCTTTTATCCATTAGTTTTTTATCCATCAAATGGATGTCAAAACAACTTTTTTAAATGGTGATTTAGAAGAAGAAATTTATATGGTTCAACCTGAAGGTTGTGTCATTCCAGGACAAGAAAATAAAGTTTGCAAATTAATTAAATCTCTTTATGGCCTTAAACAAGCTCCTAAGCAATGGTATGAGAAATTTGAACAAGTCTTACTGAGAGACGATTTTTCTTCAGTAGAGGTGGATAAATATGTTTATACTAAAGTGTCAGACAATGATTATGTGATAATATGTTTGTATGTTGATGACATGCTTATATTTGGTACAAGTTTAAATGTTGTTCAAAGTACTAAATTATTTTTGTCTGCTAATTTTGATATGAAAGAACTGGGTGAAGTAAACACTATATTAGGAGTTAAAGTTATAAGGAGTGAAGATGGAATAATGTTATCACAAGAACATTATGTTGAGAGACTTCTTAAGAAATTTGAATATTTTGATGTCACATCTGTGAGCACTCCTTTTGATGCTAACTCTTAGTTGAAAAAGAATAATGGTGACCCAGTTGCTCAGTCTAAATACGCTCAGATTATTGGGAGTCTGATGCATTTAATGAATTTTACAAGGCCTGATATAGCCTATGTTGTGTGTAGACTGAGTAGATATACTCATAATCCCAACAACGAGCATTGGTCTGCATTAACTAGACTAATGAAATATTTGAGAGGAACCATTAATTATGGTATCCTATATAGTGGATTTCCTTCTACTTTAGAAGGGTACAGTGGTGCAAACTTGATCTCTGATTCAGATGAGACAAAATCCACTAGTGGTTATGTATTCACCCTTGGTGGTGGTGCAATATCGTGGAAATCAGCTAAACAGACGATCATTGCTAGATCGACTATGAAATCAGAGTTTGTAGCTCTGGATTTAGCTGGTTCTGAGGCTGGTGGCTAAGAAACTTCTTAGCTAATATCCCTTTAATAAAGGACGTATTGCCTCTTGTGTCTATACACTGTGACAACCAAGCGACAATAGCTATAGCAAAGAATAAATCTTATAATTGTAAAAGTAGACACATGAAATTGAGACATGATGTCATAAAACAGTTGTTGAGAGATGGAGTAATTTCCATTGATTATGTGAAGTCACAGATAAATTTGGCCGATCCTCTGATAAAACTCGTGGGAAGAAAATTAATTCTTCAAACCTCAAAAGAGATGGGGTTAAGGCCGACATGCTGTCAATAGAGATGGTAACCCAACCTATGTGATTGGAGATCCCACGAAGTAGGTTCATATGGGGAATAACAAGTCGATATTGGCACTGAAGCACTAAAAGAGAGTGCTTGACTGCTACTAATTGAGAGGATGAGTTATAACTCTTAATGAAATTCATAGTCCTTATGGATGGTGTATTTAAAAGCAGTATACACTTGATGAATTCACCTATATGAGAGTAGAGTGGGCCGCTCCTATGAGATTTTGGTCTACTCTCTAGAGCTCTCATGAATAACCAGGCACGCGCATGGCCTATTGGGCGCAAAACCGTGTTGAACAACAAAATTTCCGGGGGGTCGAAATGTGATTGATAAAATCTCTGACTTACAATAAGAGTTATTGGTTCATAGAAATATTATATTTCACCAGTAATTCTGTAAGTTGAGTTTTATCAAGTCTAAGTTTGGTTCATAGTCCGAAAGACACCAAACCTATTGCATTTGGACCATACAAATCCAGCAAGTCTTACTCCTTTCTGTTACAAACCTTTGAAATAGTGGGGGAGTGTGGCAGATTTCAAAGTCCTTTGGACAAATGGCACACTTTATTCATGTGTCCTTCAAAGAACAAATGGTGGCAATTGTTTGGCATGTGCTGGAAAGACATGCAAGATTGGTACATATATTCTTGACAAATGGCAAAGCTTTTTGCCTATAAAAAGCTTCTTCTCTTCAGCCAATTTCAGTGAAGTAACATCATTTCCTCCAATTCTTTCAAGTCTCTCTTCTTCCTTAGTTGTTCAATATTAATTATTAGTTGTTTTCTTTCTTATTTATTTTCCTACCAGCTAGCTGGGTTTGTAATTTAATATTTTGCTGATTTCTGTATCCTCCCTAATAGATGTATGCTTGTTTAATCCTGGAGAGACATTTCACACTGCTGAAATAGTTTCTTAGGACAGTGCCTAGCACGACTCAAGTCAAATCCGTGTATCCGCTTACAAATAATATTATTGCAATGTTATTATTGAAATTCTTGCTATCAATTCCCTACAATTATCTGGTTATCAGAAACCTGTGTTCTTCCTGAAATAACTTTGGCAAAGAATCCAATTCTTTGGTTAAACACCTAAAGTTACATCCAGTTACTGCATTGCCCTTCTCACCCCTAATAGTCACATAGCAAGCAATCTTCTGATTCCATATGATCACACATTAGTTATATAGCAACACAAACATGCAACAACTCAATACCTTAAAGAAGAGTGCAGACTGATCACTTATTTGTTCCAACACCTTTCATTGAAGACCAAAGAAATAGGAATCAGATTAAACAGAACGACACACAGTTATCTGGTGCAAGAAGAAAACGGTGTTTATAATTCTACAGACCTGGTTTCACACTTGAAGACTTGGAACTAGAAATATACATTAAAAGGTCGTGCAACAAATCTAAGTAACGCCAACCACAAGTACATCCAAGTAATAATACAATTGAAACAACTCATTGTCAATAACAATAGTAAAACGGAGTGACCAATTGACAGACAAACTGATAGTAATAATACCTGACATTTCTGAAGAAAAAATATAATACAACATTTCCTACATAAAGAAAATCCATTTGACCAATTAAGATCACATTACACTGATCCGGTGAATGAATATCAATAATCACTTCAAGCCTACACATATTCTTAAGTAACAGATGTAAGATGCTAAAATGCACTTTATTGTTATAAAATATGGGGGACTCATAGTATGACGGCGCTAACAGGTTAAACTGGAAAGTCAGAAAATCGAAAATATGAGAAGATTAGAAAAAAGAATTTCCGTTGCCGGGAATTGAACCCGGGTCTCTCGGGTGAGAGCCGAGTATCCTAACCGACTAGACTACAACGGATTTGCTCAGAAGTTGGAGGTAAAGCTATTATGAAGAGATTTGTTCCCCAAAAATCTTGAGAAAATAAAACACATACATGGAATGAGGCTGACCGGGATAGTTTGCAATATATATTGCAAACTACTATTTCGTGAATGGGCTGAAACCCATAGTCTATCCGGGGGCTTTTGCATCTATATCTAATTTTGGGGTCATAATTGAATCTTTCACTTTGTAAAAATATTTGCAAGCCTATTCATTTTATGATCAACTTCAGACTTATCGAGTCTGAAGTGAAAATATTGCACTTCAGATGCACTTAAGGCCAATAATTAAAGTGAAAAATTGCACTTCAGATGCACTTAAGGCCAAAAGGTCTGAAGTGTAACAAACGATTTCTTACACCTAAGGCCAATAAGTCTGAAGTGAAAATTTGTACTTCAGATGCACTTAAGGTCAAATGGGTCTGAAGTGTAACCAATGGTTTCATGCATTTAAGGTCAATAAGTCTGAAGTAAAAAATTGCACTTCATATGCACTTAAGGCCGAAAGCTCTAAAGTGCAACAAACGTTTTCCTACACTTAAGGTCAATAAGTCTGAACTGAAAAATTACACTTCAGATGCACTTAAGGCCGAAAGGTCTGAAGTACAACCAACAATTTTATGCACTCAAGGCCAAATATGGCTGAAGTGCAACCAACGTTTTCATGCACTCAAGGCCAAATAGGCGTGAAGTGCAAATTGTCCAGAAAAAGAAATTTGTTCTACGAATTTTAACAGTCAAATATATGATTTAATACCTAAATCTACTCCAAATGAGCTCAAATTTGGAATATAACTTCCAAATATCATCAAGAACAAACCTCAATCATCAATTTGTCAAAACAATAATAAATCTAGCTTACCCATTTTGCAATTAGAAAAAAAAGAAAGAAATCTTATGCAATAGTAAAAAATAAAGCGCCACAACAGCTCACCACTATAAATATCATAAACTACCTTAAAACATGTTTACAAACACCATATAAAATCATTGTCACCCAAAGAAGCAAAAAAGATGATGAAGAAGGAGGAGAAAAATGCATGAAGTTATTTAAAAAGTGGGTACAAGTTAAAATATTTTTTAAAAGTGGATACAAGTTAAATGGTGGCGACCAAATAAGGCACCAGTGAATTTTTTACGTATATCTGAAAACTCAACCTAACCTGATACTCAATTATGGAGTATCAGCTGATAAATCAATGAAACAGTAATAAGAGAGAAGAGGAAAGAAGTGCAAAAGAAGAAATGAGGCAGAGACAGAGAAAAGGGAGAATGAGAAGAACTCATATTTTCTTATATCATGATAATTGTGTGAATACAAGTGTTATTCTCTATTTATAAGTGCTGAAAATACAGAAGGAATTACAAAATTTGAATTAAAACTACTTACTACTTTTCCCGCCACTTTTAGATCAACTAAAATTCAAATGGTAGCTCAACTAAAATTCAAATGGTTCCACCCTTAGCCACTAATATTCGTATCAATGCCCCATGATGAACAACACCCTTGTCCTCAAGAGTGAAGGAAGGAAATCGAGCTTTCAAAGCAGAGGCTAGCTCCAAGGTTGCATAAGACGAATCTAAGCCTGTCCATTTAACTAAGGATTGAGCTACAACCTTATTACCTCGTTTAACTAATATGCGATCAAGAACAACTTTAGGAAGGGGGAAATATTGGCTGGCTAGATGAACAACATGAGGGTGAACGATAGTGGAAAGAATGTCATAGCAAAATTTTAGTTGAGACATATGAAACGTAGGATGCAAGAGGACCTCAGGAGGAAGAAGAAGTTTATAGGCTACTGCACTTATCTTTTCAACAATAGGGTAAGGACCAAATTAACTTGAAGTGAGCTTGTGATAAGGGAAGGGAGAAAGTATGGACTGTCTATAAGGTTGGAGTTTGACAAACACCCAATCCCCCATTTTGAACTGTTTATCAGACCTATGGGCATTAACATGAGCTTGCATTCTTTGTTGGGCTCGAGCAAGGTGGAATTCGTCTAGCTGAAGTTTGAATTGACGAAGCAGTGCAACCTCTTCAATGGAAATAGAATCAGAATCACCTGGTAAGTATGGTAGATATAGAGGAGGAGGATAACCATACAAGAGTTCAAAGGGAGAAGTTTGAATGGCAGAGTGAGGGCTAGTGTTATACCACCACTCATCCAAGGAACGAAAAAGGGACCAGTCTGTAGGTGAATCAGTGCAGAAGTAGCGGAGGTATGTTTCCAAGCAGCGATTAAGAACCTCTGACTGGCCATCTCTTTGTGGATGATAAGCAGTGGAAGTTTGTAAGGTAACACCGAGAGTAGTAAGGAATTCTTTCCAGAAAGTGCAGATAAAGATGGGGTCCCGGTCACTTGTAATAGAAGCTGGAAAGCCATGAAGCTTGAAAATGTTATCTAAGAAAATAGGGACTAAGGATTGGGCGGTATAAGGGTGAGACAAGTCAAGGAAGTGACCATGTTCGGTAAGTCGATCAATGATCACCCAAATGACAGACTTTCCTTTAGACTTAGGTAAGCCCTCAATGAAGTCCATAGTAATGTCAGTCAAGGAAGAGCAGGTATAGGGAGAAGCTGCAAAAGGCTAGGAGAAGCAACAATATCATACTTATTTCTTTGACAGATAGTACACTTGTGGGTGAAATTCACAATGTCATTTCGAATACCCTTCCAATATAAATAAGAAAAAACCTTCCTTGTAGTAACATCAATGCCAGAATGCCCACCAGCAGGAGAAGAATGCCAAAGAGTGAGTAGTTCTCAGAGCTGCATCATTACCAATCAGTATTTTGCCCTTTCTAATGAGTTTCTGATTAATCCAAGTAAACTACTTCTGTGGAGTGTGCTGGAGAGAAGCAATGAGGTTAGAAAACTCAAGATCAACATACCAGCTATCCTGAATTTCCTACCAAAGATAAGCTTGTACAGAACTCATAAGCAAGGCCATGAGTTCAGCACCTTGAACTCTAGATAATGCATCAGCGGCTATGTTGTCTTTTCCCCTTTTGTACTGAACTTCAAAGTCAAAGGGAGGAAGTTTGGCCAACCACGTGATATGAGAGTCAGTGTGAAGCTTCTGCTCTAAAAGGTACTGTAGGCATTTTTGATTAGTTCTCACAATGAAATGTCGACTGAGCAAGTAATGAGACCACTTGGTGACATCAAACACCAATGCTAAGAGTTCTCTTTAATAGATATGTAACACCCCGTACATTTGGCTTAGGTATGAATGAGTTAAAGGAGTAGTAAGGTTATATTTTGGAAATATGAAGTCCTATCGGGATGATTATGGGTCAAAATAGTTGTTTCAAAATCAAGATGGAAAGTGAGGTGCATAAGATTCGACAAAATCGACTAAGTTTGCAGAAGGTCCATCTTCCAGAAGTTTTTGATAATAATGTGTAAGGAATTTAGGAAAACTCAAAGCATGAAAGTTGTAGGACTTTGAAGTATATTTCCAACGATATATTGTGAAGCCCAAACGGAGCCCTGTGCATAACGTTATGCCCGGTTTATAGAACAGTGTGCAATATGTGCGACCGCGCACATGTGGCAGTGTTCCTGCCATTTTGCGCGGTCAGGTGCGCGATCAGGCCTACAGGTGCGCAGGGGAGCACTTGGGGAGTCATTTTTAAATCCCTACTTCTTCCCCCACAGACCCAAAACATAAAAACTTGCTCTAGAAAGGAAATCTCTCAAAAACCTTACTCCTTAAGGGTCCCTCCACCACCCAAGGTAAGTTCTAATGGTGATTCTAAGTTAATTTTAATTTCCCAACATATTATTAACATGGGTAAACCCTCCATATCATTAGACATTCGATTGGGACATCATTGTTGAGAGACGGAACCCTAAAACTCGAATTCAAGGAGATTGAACTTCAAAAAGGTAATGTCTTCACCCTCTAATTGATTCTAACATTGGATTAATGATTGTAGACTCTAGTTCATGAGTTATGTGTTGATGTGTTTGATAGAAAATCATGAACGGTTATAGGTTTGGGTTGTTGATTGTTGATTATTGGTTAAGGGTGTTGCTTACCTTATGGGTGATGAAGAATGATGTTGATTATAACCATTGAGACTTTAGAATTTATCGAGGAGCAAAAGAATGGGTTACTGGGTGTAGAAACACCATTAATAAGGGCTATAAAGCTTTATTATCACCAAGTGTTTGATAAAATGCCTAAATGACCAAAATATGAGTATCATAGCTAATTTGGAATCCCTTTGACTTGTATTGATATAGATTAAAGTTGAAAGGGTTGGCGAATGTTGTATTATGCTTAAGAGCAGGAAGTTAAGGTATGTGAGTCTAACTCTCTATGTTTGGGAATGTTATTGATTCTCCCAACAATACGTTTCTTTTACGACGTTACTAATTGCCTCCGAAATATAGTTAAGCCTAGTTCCTTGAATAGTTGCAGAACTTCTATTCTCTAGCTTCGTAACTCGTTCATGACTTTCATTCTGAATGTTGTGAGCTCCGTTCGTATTCAATATAGACTTGGGTTTTATATCCCTGAGTCTCAGTACAACTTACTCATTATTTCATAAACAGTTGAAGTTTCAGTGTTCATAATCAGTTCAAGAATACATGTCTCAGTCTAGTCCTATTCAATATTCCAGTATTATGTAACTCAATGTCATTTAGCATTTCAGTATCATGTATTGCAATATGATTCTCAGTTCCTGATTTTAAATTCCTGAATGTTGAACACCTGTATTTGGGCCCGAGGCCGTAGTTTATGCTTTATGCATGTTTGGGCATGAGGCCGTAGTTTATGCTTTATGCATTTTTGGGCCTGAGGCCGTACCTTGTGCACACATATGTTGGGACCGAGGCCGTAACTTATTCAAATAAACAGGTTGTTCATCATTCAGAAGAGGGAGTATTCATATCCTTACTTCCTTTCAGTTCGATTATTAGTTACCATTTCACTTATTAGTTATCAGTTATCAGTTCAGTTATCAGTTATTAGTTATCATTTCATTTATCAATTATCATTTCAGTTATCAATTATCAATTATCAGCTTAGTTTCAGTTTCAACATTTATAATTCTTTCTTTCAGTTGCTTTACATACCAGTGCAATTCAAATGTACTAACGTCCCTTTTGCCCGGGCCTGCATCTCACCATGCAGGTAATGATTTACAGGTTGATGATCCAGAGCGCTAGGATTCTCGTTCTAGCTATTTGGTTATCCCCAGTTCTTTGGGGGCATTATCGTTACCTTACAGTCTTCAGTATTTCCAGACAATCAGTGGTTTCAGTACTTCATTAGAGGCTTCATAGACTAGAGTAACAGTTAGTGACGAGCTCTGGGCGTATATGATTTTTTTCTCATACTCTGTCAAATTATAGTAAAATTTAAGATATCGTCCCATAGAGATTGGAACCACCTAGGCTACATATATGTATTGTCTTTGTCACTATTTGAGAGAATCAAATTTGTAAAGTGAGAGTTGTTGAAAAAAGAAATAAAATAAAAACAATAAATATTTATAGTATTATAATTAAAAAAATAGAGGTTGTTTTATTGCGAATCAGCAAGATAAAAGTATTATAATAAAATAAAAAATTTACTATTTATTTCTTTGTTTTAATGAAATGATCGCTTATTTCTAATTCAACCAAATCACATAAAAGTAACCAATTAATAACACCTCTTTCGATTAGTGTAGTCAATCGATTAATAGTGAAACAAAGACCTTGTTTAAAGAATGACCACTTATTTCTAAGACATCACTCCACATAACAACAATATATAAATAGCACCGCTCGCGCTTAATGTTATTAATTTATTGATAGTCTGTGACATTAAACAATAATTGACTAATAACACCTCTTTCGATTAGTGTAGTTAACCAATTAAAGTAATGGCTTCAAACAAGAATTATCTTAATTGAGTGCACCAAGGGAGAAAAAGCCTCTTTCGATTAGCCTTTTCTAAATCAATAAACTTGTTTAATTATTTTTCTTCTCCCGAATAAGAAACAAAATAACAAGATAAAGATTTCAGTAAGTGATATAATTATATCAAATAATAGAAATAATCAATATCAAATATCTTGGTGTATAATGATGATGAAGAGAAAATCTCAACATAAGAAGATAATAAAATTAAGATAACTATTATAACACTTTTACAGCTTCATTTGGTATCCCAACCAAAGAAAATTACTCCATTATAGAGAAAAGATAAAATAGAAAAATACTATTCCTACGATAAAAGAAATAACTCTTAAAACTAAAACTAAATCAATATTAAAGTTGGTGTTCTCTGCACAAGAATTCTCCTTCTTCCGCTGAAAATTCATGCCTATTTATAGGAAATTATGCCCGTAAACTTCTCAGAGATGTCATCTTTGGATTGGGGATGACATCCCTAGATCTTGAATCAATTTCTTCTACGTGCTTCTTTCCACGGATGACATCCTTAGAACTGAGGATGACATCCTTGGATTGGGGATGCCATCCCTAGATCTTGAATCAATTTCTTCTACGTGCTTCTTTCCACGGATGACATCCTTAGAACTGAGGATGACATCCTTGGATTGGGGATGCCATCCTTTGCCATTTTGCTATCTCTGCTTAAACACTCTTCTTTCTTCTCCTTTTTTTCATTTCTTTTATTTTTCTGTAACATTTATTAATAATTTGTACAAATATTGAACAAAAATTCATATCCATAAATAAAATATTTGTTTATTTAATATAATATATGCCTAAAAACATACATAATATATACTTATCAGTTAGACAGAGTCGCAGGCTTTTCATATTAAGCTATGTTAGCTATACATATGTTTCAGAATTGTATTAGTATTTTCGCACTTTGATTTATATCATCTAAACTTTCAGTATATCATCATGTGTTAGCTTATCTTCCGCATTCAGTATGTTATGATATCACATGTTGATTCAACCAGCTAGTTGGTTCACTCGGTCACATGTAATCAGGCACCGAGTGCCGTGTTACGTCCAGGCCTAGGTTCGGGGCGTGACAAGATAGAAAGAGCAACATGTCTAGGTGCAAGACCTTTACTGATAAAAGCTATAGGATGATCAGAGTGCATTAAGACAGCACCAATACCAGCACCACTTGCATTAGTTTCAACTACAAAGGGCAAAGAATAGTTTGGCAATGCCAAAACTAGAGCAGAAGTAAGGGATTTCTTGAGCTTAGCAAATGCTTGATTAGCAGAAACAGTCCAATGGAAGTTGTCCTTCCTTAGCAACTCAGTCAGGGGTCTACTGATTAACCCATAACCCTTGATAAACATCATGTAGTATCCAGCTAATCCAAGGAAATCTCTCAGCTGTTTGACAGTGGTAGGCCATTACTGCATTGCAGCTATCTTGTTTGGATCAGTGGACACCCCTTGAGCAGAAATAAAATGGCCCAAGTATTCAACACTAGGAACACCAAACACACACTTGGATCTCTTGGCCAGTAACTTGTGTTGCATCATAACCTCAAATACTTGTTGTAAATGTTGTACATGGTCTACTAAAGTTAAGCTGTAAACCAAGGTATCATAAAAAAAGACCAACACAAATATTCTCAAGAATGGTTGGAACAAATGATTCATCAAACACTGAAATGTAGAAGGTGCATTTGTTAGCCCAAATGGCATGACCAAATATTCATAGTGGCCCATGTGAGTCTTGAATGCAGTCTTAGGGACATCCTCAGGAACCATTCTAATCTGGTGATACCCACATCTAAGGCCAATTTTAGAAAAAATGGCGGCACCAGATAGTTCATCAAGTAAGTCATCTATAATGGGAATAGGAAATTTGTCCTTGATTGTGCAATGGTTTAATTCTATATAGTCCACACACAATCTCCATGGACCATCTTTTTTTCCCACCACTACCATAGGTGATGAGAATGGACTGTTTCTTTATTGGATCACCCCTTGTTGTAACATTTCCTTCACTAACTTCTCAATAATGTCCTTCTTCATAGAAGAATACCTATAAGGTCGAATGTTGGTTGGTTTAGATCCAGGTTGCAATGGAATCCTGTGATCGAAGGCACCTCTTTGAGGAGGCATGGCAGTTGGTTCAGAATACTGCCATATAAGTGTTGAGAAGATCAAGAAGAGGCTGTAACACTGTCTCATTTTTTGAAAGGTGGATTGCATTCAACTGAACAGGTTGTGGTTGGTCAACCAAGACATGCAGCATGAATAGTTCCACATCTTCCCCATTAGACTTATTGGCAGCCTTTGGGCTTGATACTCTGCAAGCATCAGGAACTCCCTTCAAGATATGTTGTTTTCCTAAATAGTTATAAGTCATGGTAAGGAGAGAATAATCCATAGTTACTGGGCCTAGAGTCTTTATCCATAAGGCACCCAAGACCAAATCATACTTCCCAACTGGAAACACAATCAAGTCAGATTCATAGGTTGTGCCTTCTAGCATCCATTGGAAGTTCCTAACTACACCAGAAGTGGATTACATTGTGTTGTTACCTAAGCTGACATATCCCACCTTAGTTAGAATCACAGTGCACCCCAACCTCTTGGCTAATTTAGAGTCAATGAAGTTATGTGTTCTACCTCCATCCAATAAAATTTGAATAGGCCTCTTGTCACTGTAACTAGTAACATGGATGGTTTAAGCACCTTGAATTCTTGTTAAAGCACACAAGGAGATGAAAGACTGCTCACTTCCAAGAGATGACCACTTTTCACTTGGTGAATCAATCTCATTGTTGCTATTACCATTATCAGTAATTTCATTCTCAGATACTTCTATTTCTAATACAAACATTTGCTTTCACTTATGTCCAAGAGAAAACTTATCATCACATAAGTAACAAAGACCTTGAGCTTTTTTACTTTGCATTTCATCATGAGAGATAATTCTCCTTATTTTAGGAACAACTGTGGTAGAATTAGCAGGGAAATAAATCTAGGTGAGTGTAGGTTGGTGACTCTTGAGACCTGGGATGTCATACACATGTTTCCTAGTTGAAGAGTATACCCCAGATGAGGTTTGCTTTAAGGCTCTAGCATTAAAAGCTAAAGTTGCTTCTGCTAACCTAGCTAACCTGTAAGTTTTGGACAATGATTTAGTTTCATGAATTTTAATAGGATGAACCAATTCTTCCTTCAAACCTCCCAGGAAACATGAAATATCTTGTTCAACAATTAGACTACACTGTGCTAGCAACCTATCAAATGCAAACTGAAATTCTCTCACAGTACCAGTTTGCCTTAATTGTTTGAGTTCTAGCATATGATCAGCCAATTCTTCACCGAATGTTTCAATTAATTCTGAGATATATTCCTCCCAAGCAAACAGTGTAGGTAAATTTCTACATTTCAAATAGGATTGATGCCAAACTAAGGCATTATCATCCAAATTCATAGCAACTAGTCTCACTCTCTGATTGAGAGGAGTTTCACCCTCAGCAAAGTACTGGTCAGTTCTATACAACTACGTCTTCAGATTCTCTCCATTGAAATGAGGAAAGACCAGATTATGATTTCGAGTAGCATTAACACAGTAAGGATTTGTACCTAAAATAACCTGACCTAATTGGAGCATTTTGTCCTTAGCAGCTGAAGTAGATGCACTCTCCTTTGATTGTTGATTCAATTGCAGGCCATCAAAGGAATGCTTGAAAGCACTCACCATCTGCCGAAGTTCACCATGACGTTTGTCCAAATCATCTCTTAGTTCCTGCTATTTTTGTGCCAATTCTGCTCGCAGATCTAACTGTTGAGCTGCTAGATCTTCGTACTGCTCCTGCAAATCCATCGGTTGATTACCCGTAACAACGTCAACAGCTCGTCAAGGGCCCATCGTCTACCAATTGATACTCAATTGTGGAGTATCAGCTGATAAATCAATGAAACAGTAACAAGAGAGAAGAGGAAAGAAGTGCCGAAGAAGAAATGAGGCACAGATAGAGAGAAAGGAGAATGAGAAGAACTCAGATTTTCTTATATCATGATAATTGTGTGAATACAAGTGCTATGATCTATTTATAAGTGCTGAAAATACAGAAGGAATTACATAAGTTTAATTAAAACTACTAACTGCTTTTCCCGCCACTTTGATCAACTAAATTCAAATGGTAGCTCAACTAAAATTCAAATGGTTCCACCCTTAGCCACTAATATTCGTATCATAACCATAAAGGCCCAGCCCGACATTATCCTCTCTATAGAACAAAACACCAGTAGGGTTTTGCACTGTCAGATGCGATCTAACACCATTCTAAACCTGTTTTTGCTTAGGAAAAAATCAGATCATTTTACTATGAAATGCTTCTTTATTTTCCTCCGTAACATCGTCTTTAACTTTAATTTTTTAAAATTGTTGGGTTTTATTATTAGAAGAAATTCAAATTTGGGCTTTGGGTTGCAAATAGGGGAGAGCTTTTGAAGAATAACTTTGAAATACTGGCAGGTTTTCTGTGGGGTGTCACACCTCCTTTTTTACCCGGTAAGGGTAATAAGGGAGCTTTTCCACTTTAAGTGACATTATTCGATTTTGGAATTTATTTATTTATTTATTTATTTTCAGAGTAGACCCAGATTTTTTACGGTATTCCGGGACACCATTTATTTATTAAAAAATTCCAAATCGAGGAATTTTGACTCTGTTTAAATTGTTTGCAAACCAGAAATCCAGGTAAGGAATTCTGTTAACCCGGGAGAAGGTGTTAGGCACTCCCGAGTTTCGTGGTTCTAACACGGTCGCTTAATGATTAAACTTGGCCTAAAGTTTTCAATGACTGAGTTTATACCTATGTGCATATTATACTTTTACCGCTTTTAAAATTGTATTTAAAGGGCTACCTTAAGACGGGTTACATATGCGTAAACCCGTGGAAATTGGACGTGTCAAAAATCATGTCACGCGGACGTGTACACAATTCACGACACTTGATTCCTTTAAGGAATTAGCCAAAGTTGCGCAAGCGCGTATTTTTGTTTTGGTTGTCAAAAGAAATCGAAATCACGTCACGCAAGCATGTACGTAATTTCGATAATTTTAAAAATCCGTTACTAAAGGTGTCTCTACGAGTGTTCATTTTAATCTTTGTTTGTGTTACGTAAACGTATACACAATTTTGAAAAAAGGGGTTATTTTAGTTATTTTTATTCAAAGTTACGCGAACGTATACTTTGATCATTAATTTGTTTTCTAAGTCTAAAGGTATTCACTATCTAATTGAGGAATGGGTTTGAACATTCACTATATCTAAGGTGAATTCCTAAGTTAAGTTATGAGACTAATCTAGGGAAACTTCTCTAGATAATGATATGGAATTACTCTCAAATTAAATTTACCAGTCCAATATATGAGGATTTGGGCTATGGCCAAATTTATCCCAATTTTAGCAATTATCACTTTAGGCCACTCCTAGTTTTTGGCTATTTGTGAAAGAGTGAAGATATACAATTCAACTAAAAGCGTGCTAAAAATGAAAGGATTGTAACATGGCACAAAAATGGAGTCATTTATTTTCAATTTTAAAACGTCAGTCAATCATTCATTTAACAGAATTGAGCAATTATATTCAGCTAGATTATAACATTGGGCTAAATAGTTTTATCAATTTCAGATGATATAAATACATGCTATCTAGTTCATGGTTCATACATTGGAAATTACACAGGAAAGTTCATGCGTCTACTGTTACGAACTCATGATACCTAAACGAATATTTTCTAAGTTTAATGAAAACGCTTTTGAGAAATTCATCAGATGTGAAATAAACAATTTAAGGTAAATCACGGGAATCTTAAGAAAACGGGTTTTCACAGTAAAATTTGGAGTTTTCGGACAGATTAGTCTTATTACCAAAATCATACAAAGCTTAAAAGCATTTTGAATTTCGATTGAGTCCTAATAATCAGATGCCTAACGTATACAATATTGTATTTAACCTTAAAACATATATATATATATATATATATATATATATATATATATATATATATATATATATAT
>ML262050.1:393786-432895 GCA_005239495.1 Nicotiana undulata
GGGGGGGTAATGGCCGGGTCTAACTAATTTGGGCTGGGTATTTTAGGTGTATAGAGACAGGTTTTTGGGCCTGGGCAAGTTAGCCCAGGTATGATTTTAAGCTTAATTTACAATTCAAATTAATTAAGCATCTTTAATTAAATCAACACTTAATAGAAAAATATAGTAATTAATCCTAACTTAATTTGTCTAATTATAAATTAATTAATTAAGAGGAACACCTAATAAATTTGCAATTTGGTTGGAAAGAAAGGTTAAATTGAGTAATTGTCAATTAAATCTATATTATGCCACAAAATCATATTTTCGTCATTATTTATTTCAATTAATTATAACGTTTGTAGTTTCCTGATGATAATGATTAAAGTTATGCACCTATTATGCAACGTTAAATCATTTATAAATTCAAAAAGACGAATTTTGATTATGCAATACAAAAATAATTCACAAATAACACTAAAATTAAACAAAATTGATAAAATTAATTTGTTTTATTGAATTTTGTAGGAGTATATGGTGGGTAAAAACTCACATGCTCACGTGGGGTGTCTTGCAACGTTATACGACATTATAATAAGTGTATAACATTGTATATTAGGTGTAGGAAGCAATAAAGGCAGAGAATATTATATTGGATGTGTTATGCGTGTTAACATGAAATATGGCTACCTAGTTGCAATATAATGTGTTGGCCGTACTTTCGTGCAAATCTCTCATTTTTAAACTAGCGCTCTATTTGATAAGGCAAAAAGAAAGTATGTGTCAATTTACTACATACTTTTTGGCTTTTGAAAATTATAAGTAATTGCTGTTTAAATAAGGATTAGGAAAGGTTGAATCTTAATAATATAAGAACAGAGGAGTTGGATTAGAATAACATGAGCGTCATTACTCATGACTTCTGCAAGTTACATTCATGTCAACGAAATATACTCATTCTACTAATTTATAACAATCTTTGTAATAACTCCATTTCCCCCTCCCTAATCTCCCAAAAGAAGAAGAAAAATTCCACATAAACTTCCAAGAATTTATGTAGAAAACGTTGGGGAAGTCACCACTGATATACTACTATAATCTGAAAACTGCTACTGGACTCCTAACTGAATACTTGGTCGAAGACCATGTTATGTATCCTTGGGTAGAACCTGCAGAAACTGAACGCTTAAACGTAACCTTATAGGACAATTTCTGGTTCAAAGCTGAGAATTTCAAGGTGGTAGGCTTAATACTCAACTTGGCACCTTTAACTCCAAACACTTCAACTGTGTAAGTCGAATTAGCCTCACCAACGTTAGTCACAGTCCTCGTATACGTTTGAGCAGTTGATCCAAGATTAATGGCAAATGAAGGATAGTTCAACTCTGCTTCAGCTATGCTTGATGTACATTGCACATTCTTTCTCACAATAGCACTAACTTGGTCATCGGTGTAGTTTAAGCCACATATGTAAGGCACATAATCTTCAGGCTGGATGTCATAAACAAGTCCAGGATCATTTGCCTTTGATGGGTTCACGTGCCCTGATCCAATTGAAAATAGATCAGCAGGGTTAAGTGTTTCATCTGGAATTGGATTATTTTCCAGGTTGACGAAATCAGCAGTCGTCATGATTGAAGACTTAATTGCAGCTGGAGACCAATCCGGATGTGCACTCTTTAACAATGCTGCTACTCCAGCAAGGTGAGGGCAAGACATCGACGTGCCAGAAATGATGTTAAAAGTTGACTTAGAAGATGTTTTCTTCCCTATAGAAGTTGGCCACGCTGCAAGAATATTCAGTCCAGGGCCAATAATATCAGGCTTTATAATGCCCTGACTTACCAAAGATGGTCCCCTAGAAGAGAAGAAAGCAACTGTTGGTGCGTTCTTGTCTCCAATTCTCGTTCCCTTGAATGATATTGTTGCAACTGGTGCTGATGTTGATTTTGTATAGTTTAAGATCTTTTGTCCATCATTGTAACTGATCAGCGTTGCAGGAAGGACATGAACATCTGCAAATGTTGTGTAGCCACGAGCTTTTATGTTCGTCAGAATCATGGCAGCACCACCGGCCTTTTTCACTAGTTCTCCTTTTTCAACTCTAGAATACATGACACCACTGGTATCACACAACACTATCTTACCCTTGACATCAATTGGGGCCAACAATTCACAACTACCCCCATCTATGAGCGGCAATAATTTTCGGGAGAAGTTTCTTGGATGAAAGACTGATTCACCCTCATATTGTTGTCCATTGCCCAAAACTGCTACTGCACTTATCTTTCTATCTGTTGTGCTAGCACCAACAGTTAGCAACCAGGGGGCTGCATTTGATACAGTAGCATTAAATGGTCCGCTATTTCCTGCTGAGCAACTTACGAAAATTCCCTTCTCAATCGCACTATACGCTCCGATTGCTATGTTATCTTCATATAAAGGTACAGGTGCTGCACCAAGGGAAATGGAAAGCACATCCACACCATCTCCAATGGCAGCATCAATACCAGCTACGATATCAGATTCTTGACATCCCTCGCTGGTACAGACTTTGTACATAGCCACATGAGAACGGGGCGCAATGCCAGAAGCAGTGCCAATAGCACTACCAAGCAAATTGGCACCCTCCACAAAATTTCCAGCGGCTGTGCTTGAAGTATGTGTCCCGTGTCCCTCCTCATCGAAAGGTGACAGATTGATTGATCGCGCAAAATTTCGTGCTCCAATAAGCTTGTTGTTACAGACAGTGAGATTGAACTCACATTTGCCTTTCCATTTGGCAGGGGGAGAAGGCATTCCGTTGTCATTGAACGAAGGGTGTCGAGGAGCTATTCCAGAATCCAATAAACCAATAATCACACCTTTACCAGAATTCGAGGCATTCCAAAAGCCAACATTCTGGTGCAGGCCAAGGAAATCTGGACTGTGTGTGGTATGCATCTGCAGTACTCGTTGGGGACGCGCAGATATAAAACCTGGTTTCTTTTCCATCATCTTCACTTCCTCAGATGACAACACAGCAGCAAATCCATTAAACACATGACGATAAGAATATATAATGCGCGACGAGTGGTCAGAATTTGCTGAAGTTGTAGGCAAAAATGACTGATGCCAGAGATATAAATCGTTTGAATCAGAGAAAAAAATATCATCAGGAAACTCAAGATGCACAATGTAAGTTTCTAAACCATTTTGATTTGTGAAATGACCAACAACAATTGCTGATGAATGAAGGATGAGAATGCAAACAAAGGTGAAAACGGATCTAAAATCCATGGTTTTGAGGTGATTAGCACTTTGAGCAAAGATGTGCATATATAGTGTTTTTTGTGCAGTTCAACCAATATGTAATCTGCACGGATTACGTCCTTTTTTTAATGGATTTTTCAAATTTTGATCAATTACATTACCTGTTAAACTTGTTATAGTGTAAACACTCCAAATTTTCTTCCTAAGATGTATGTGTAATCGTGATTTGGTCATGTATTTCTTATATGGTCAGTAAATCAAAGTTTTTGCTAAATATCCCTATAATTAGCCTATTTAAACAAGAGTTTGATTTAGAAAAAGAACTATTCTAATGATAATCTATAATTAATAAGTTGACTGAACAGACATTGAAATAAGACTTATCACATTTGGACTACGCGAGGCTGTTGTTTGGTTCAACTCAATTTAATATTTTAATCAAATTACCACAATATATGCAAATCATAGATTCTCATGCATTAATGTTAGCAGAAAAATCAAATCACTAATTATGCCCCATTTATAGATATGGATCAATTAAATATCAATTAGACATTCACATTACCTTATAAATTAACAATAGTAGAAACAGGCGAATATTTTTCTTCTGTATATTTGTAGAGTATATTCGTGATTAGATTACTAATCTCTTGTGGTCAACAACTTTATTTTGTGCTGGAAAATCGTCTTTAGCTATTAAATAGGAATCTGGGTTAGAAAAAACAATTATGCTAATCATAATCCTTAATTATTTATTAGTTGACTAAACAGACAAATAAATAGTAAAGATTATTAATACAGAATTAAAAGAAATTCTATCAATTTTTAAGGGAGTGACAATTAACACTTTAATAATTGACTAGTATTAGTACCCGCACGGTGCGCGACACAAATCATGTCAAATTGTGATGTAACTTGTTTGAATCATGTACGAATAACCTTAAAAATTAAACCTCTGAAATAAAAATTATATAACATTAGATATAAGTTATGAAGCAGAATATGAAATTATTGTTCAAATCTCGTAGTGAACAACTTTTATTTATATATAGTAGTCTAACTCCTTAATTTTAGTACTTGCATTTCGTTTTGCTGTCAATATTAAAGAATACTAAACATACCATGTTGTCATGTGTCTTGTTTGAGCACATTAGATAATGTTATTTTAACAAAATTCTTACTATCACTTTGTTTTTATCTGAAAGTCAAATATGTCATATTATCACATCATTTTTACGCAAATTCTTTCTCTTTTTGTTCTTTTGTTATAGTTATTATATTATTTATTATTTAATACTATTATACTATCATATAATTTTTTATTGGCTTAATAATTAAATTATTGTCTTTATTATCCTTTTAATAGTCTTTAATAAATATAAATATTTTATTCTTGAAATTTGGTATATCGTTATGCTTGTAACCTCTTATTAAGAAAATTTTTAATCATTTAAATTTATTAGTAATATTTTAAAAAATAATTTAATTAATTAATTAATTTATATTTAATTAATTTAAAGTATAAATATCCTCGCACTACCTCTATTTTTTATATATTATCTTCGCTACTATAAATTTTAATTAGTTTTTTATATTAATATTTTGCCTTTAACCAAAATAATATCATATTTTATTTTAAATTGTAACTTTGAATTAGTCTAAAATATTAATACATAAGTTATTTGATTATTATGTTCCAAATGTATTGAGTTCTCTTATAATTATTTTTGTATTAGATGCAGTTAAATTTTTCTTCTGTTTTAGCTTTAAGATACAAATTTAATTTTTTATTTTCATTAGTAAAATTGCTTATACTAGAAATTTATTTTGTATTTTTAAAATTTTATTTTAATTTAATCATAAAAAATAGTTCTCAATTATTTGAACACATTATATCTGAATAAGACCTTAATTTCGTGGTGTTATCCATAGTTTGAGCATTCTCATCATAGTTTTAAGAACTTTCTAATCTCAAATTCAAATAGTCTTTCCCTTTCATTTTTAATAGTAAATTTTTAATAATATAACGTAATTTTTCTATTTTTACTCTAATGTATTGTCTTATTACATTTTATGTGGCTTTTCATTAACTTGAACTTTATTTAATATCATTATCAACTACTATTCTTTAATATAATATAGATAAATATAAAAAATTTCAGTCATAAAATAAATATTTATTTTAAAAAAAATTATTGCTTGAAAAATTTAATTATTTTAGTTTTAATAATATTTTAAGTATTGTATATTTAATTTATTTATTTTCTAAACGTATGATTTATAAATATCCTCACATTATCTCTAATTTACTTTTGTTATTCAATATTTTTAGTTTTTGATTTATCTATTAGACTTGAGTTACATGGATTTATCCATATTATGACTTTTCTTATCACAATATGAAAAACTTTCTCATCTCAAATTTAAATTAGTTATACCCTTTTTTTCTATGATAAAAATATGAATTTTTAGTTTTTTCTCTATTTAGTCTTTATTTTTTAAGAAGGGGAGCCTTGGCGTAACTGGTAAAGTTGCTGCCATGTGACCAGGAGGTCACAGGTTCGAGCCGTGGAAACAACCTCTTGCAGAAATGTAGGGTAAGGCTGCGTACGATAGACCCTTGTGGTCCGGCCCTTCCCCGGACTCCCGCATAGCGGGAGCGTAGTACACCAGACTGCCCTTTTTTTTAGTCTTTATTTTTTATATTATATTATTCAATTCCTAATATTATTACATTGTCATGTTGATTTTTATTAGCTTGGTTGAATTTAATATCTATTTCTACCACACTCATTCTAATATAATATAGATAAAATTAAATAACCTTCTCATATCAAATTCAAATAATTTTTATCATTCTCTTTTCTAAATTGGACCGCATTTTCAAAAATTTATGTTATGCTTTCAAACTTAAACTAACTGCACTAAATTCAAATATTAATCATACAAAAATACTTTCTTAATTGTTTGAACACATTATATCTAAGTGTTATAGTAATATTTACGTATAAAATATTTGTTGCCCGATTTATCAATATTAATGACTTGATTATTCTTGTTATTAAAATATTTTTACTGATTATTTAATTTTTTTCTTACCTTACAAATAATATGTATACTTTAACTTGAAGAAGATGCCCGAAGAGTGTAGGTGGAGCATGATGGTTCACATACAAGAACAAGGGTGATATTCAAAATTGCAATAACTATCGGGGTATCAAGCTGCTTAGCCATACTATGAAAGTCTGGGAGAGAGTGGAAGAACTAAAAGTGAGGAGGAGTGTGTCTATTTCCAAGAACCAGTTTGGGTTTATGCCGGGGCGTTCGACTACAGAAGCCATCCATCTTGTTAGGAGATTGATGGAGCAGTATAGAGAGAGAAAGAATGACTTGCATATGGTGTTCATCGACTTAGAAAAAACATATGATAAAGTTCTGAGAGAGGTTTTGTGGAGATGTTTGGAGGCTAGAGGTGTACATGTTGCCTACGTTAGGTTTCCTAGGTACATGTATGATGGAGTAAAGACCCGAGTGAGAACGGTGGGTGGGGACTCAAACCATTTTTTGATTATGATGGGGTTGCATCAAGGGGCGACACTTAGCCCTCTTTTTGTTTGCTCTGGTGACGGACGTATTGACGCGCCACATCCAAGGGGAGGTGCTGTGGTGCATGCAATTTGCAGATGACATTGTATTGATTGATGAGACACGAGACGGTATGAACGTGCAATTAGAGGTATGGAGGCAGACCCTGGGATCTAAAGGTTTCAAGTTAAGAAGGACCAAGACAGAATACTTGGAATGTAAGTTCAGCGGTGAGAATCAAGGAGGGGAAGGGGAGGTGAGGCTGGACTCGCAGGTCATCCCTAGGAGAAGGAGCTTTAAGTACCTTGGGTCTATTATTAAGGGGAATGTTAAAATTGATGAAGATGTCACACATTGTATTGGGGCAGGATGGATGAAATGGGGACTCGCTTCCGGTGTTTTGTATGGGGCTGAGTGTTGGCCAGTCAAGATCGCTCATGTACAGAAGATGAAGGTAGCATAGATGAGGATGTTGGGATGGATGTGCGGGCACACCAGGTTAGATAGGATCAGAAATCAGGTTATTCGCGACAAGGTGGGTGTGGCTCTTATTGAGGACAAGATGCGGGAAACACGACTTAGGTGGTTTGGTAATGTGAGGAGGAGGAGAACAAACGTCCCGGTGAGGAGGTGTGAGAGGTTGAAATTGGAGGGCCTACGGAGAGGTAGAGGTAGTGATTTTTATGACTAACCATTGTTTTCTTTCATTGTTGATCACCTTACTGTCTTGTCATTTTTATTCTGCTTTTATATGGCTTTTTGGTATTGTCCCTTCTTGTCTATATTTTCATTAATGTGGTACTTATATTGTCCTGAGTTGATGGTCTATTGGAAACAACCTCTCTATCCTCACAAAAAGGGATAAGGTTTGCGTACACACTACCCTCCCTAGACCCCACAGTGTGGGATAATACTTTGGTATGTTGTTGTTCTTGTTGTTGTTGTTATTTGGCTGCTTGAATTTATTTAATTTTTAAACTCAATGAATCTTTAATATCTTAAGTAAATTTTAGGGTTATTTTATATTTTTACTTACTCCAAAATATATAGTCATAGGTTATCTCAATTTACGTGTAACGACCCGACCGGTCATTTTGAGCTCTAGCTCTCCGTTCGGAAGTTTGAGACCATGAGCAGCTCCATTTCAGGTATTATGACTCGTAGGCGTGGTCAGAATTGAATTTCGGGAAGTTCGAAGTCAATTTGGAAAGAAAATTATCATTTCGGAAGCCTTAAGTTGGAAGAATTGACTAAGATTGAATTTTTGAGTAAACGACCTCAGAATCAGGATCTGAAGGTTCCAGCAGGTTCGTATGATAGTTTCAGACTTGGGCGTATGTTCGGAACGAGTTTTGGATGACCCGGGAGCTTTTCGGCGCCTATTGTAGAAGTCGGCATTTTAGAAGAAGTTTTATAAGTCTGGATTGAAGTACATTTAAGTAATATTGATGTCTGCTTAGGATTCTGTGTATGTGAATAGCTCCGTATGGTGATTTTGGTGTTGGTAGCGCGATCGGAAGTAAATTCGGAGGTCCGTAGGTCATTTTGAAGACATTTGGCTAAAGATGGAAAATTGAAGGTTTTCAAGAAATCCGACCAGAAGTGGGAATTTTGATATCGGGATCAGATTCCGATTCTGAAAGTTGGGACATGTCCGTAGTGTTGAATGTGACTTGTGTGCAAAATTTGGGATCAATCGGGGCGTGATAGGTTTCGGCATCGAATGTAGAAGTTGGACCTTTCAAAGTTCATAAAGATTGAATTGGAGTGCGATTCGTGGTTTCAGCATTGTTTGATGTGATTTGAGGCCTCGAGCAGGTCCGTGGGATGTTATGGGATGAGTCGTGTGATTGGAAGGGGTCCCAGGGGCCTCGGGTATGCTTTGGGGTGGTTTCGGGTCAATTTTGAGTGATTTGTTGTTGCTGGTTTGCTGGTGTCGAGGTTGTTCTTCGCGCAAGCAGAGGGCCTCATGCGTTCGCGAAGAAGGAAAATTTGAGGCTGTTGCATTTGGCCTTCGCGAACGCGTGGTGATGGACGCGAACGTGAAGGGGTCGACTGAGTTCTCTACGCGAACGCCTCGTGTGAAACGCGAACGCATAGAAGGAAATGGGAGCTGGGGCCTGGTGTCGTTGGCTTATGTGAACGCGGAGTGGGGCGTGCAGACGCGGAGGTATAGGGAAGCTGGCCATCGCGAACACGTTCGTTAGGGTGCGAACGCGTAGAGTAAAATGTTGGGCCTGGATTTCTGGGTTTCGTGAACGCGGTGGAGCAGACGCGTTCGCGAAAAAGGAGGGGCAGCACCTGGGCAGACTGCTTTAAATTGGGGGTTGAGTTCATTTCACCCATTTTTCACACGGCTAGGGCGGTTTTGGAGAGCTTCAAAGGGGGATTTTCATCAAACAACTCTAGGTAAGTGATTTCTTCCCCTTTTTGAGTTAAATGCTTGGGTTATACATGGATTAGACATGAAATTTTGTGGAAATTTGGGATTTTTGAAGAAAGACCTAGAATTGGTAGTTTTGAATTTTGACCACGAATTTGGGCATGATATTGAGAGAGAATTATATATTGGAGTTCGTGAGGCTATGGGTAAACTTCATCTTGGAAACATTTTGGAATCCGGGCACGTGGGCTAGAGGGAAATTTTGTCAACTTTTTGAGGGGAGTTAGGAATTTATATAAATTGGATTGCTATCAGTAGTAGAGTATATTTTCATTGGTTTGCCCGTTATTTGGCTAGTTTTGGAGCGTTGTGCATTGATTGAATCATCAGAAGGTCTTGGAAGCCGGTTATGAGTCTTCGAAGCGAGGTAAGTCTCCTTTCTAACCTTGTAAGACGGAATTGTCCCCATAGGTAATCTAATTAAATATGTGCTCCTATTTGTGGGGGCTACGTACGTACGACGTGACGAGAGTCCGTGCGTAGCTACTATTATGCTTATGTCCGGGTAGTCTAGGACCCAAAAGCATGCTTTATTTGCCGTACTGGTAACTTCACTGATAAATTTATAATATTTAAACCTTATCGAACTTGGCAAATGAATTTCCACAAAAGATTTAAATACTATCTTGGTGTCCATTAAAAGAGAATTTTTATCACTTCCTTGGGTAACCATTTTCCTGATAAAAAGGGAATTTATTGTGTGAATATGTGTATCTATGAGTACCTGAGTCGCATGTATGATTCGCGTGCAGGGTAACTCTATTATTTATATATGACCGCGTTGCATGAACGATTCACGAGCGGGGTAATAGATGCTTTTATGGTTCGAGCCGTTCGACCCTTCGGCAATGCACATTTTATTATTGTTGGTTCGGCCCGTTCGACCCTCGGCATTGCTTGCGCATGATATTTTCTGCGTACTTTATGTGATTTTTACCTGATTACTGGCCTGGAAATTATTAATTGTCAACTGAAATGACGAAGATTTAAGATTTTAAATGTGAAAGAAGTTGTTATTTCCTGTCACTACTTACTAAATTGCCTATGATATCCATGCTTAGTGTCACCCTTGGTTTTATTAGATTGACCTCTAGCAAGTGTCAAATTCGATCTCTCGCCACTACCTCTTCGAGGTTAGGTGGGATACTTACTGAGTACACGTTGTTTTCGTACTCATACTACACTTGCTGTGCATTTTTGTTGCACAGGTACATGTATAGCTAGTGGCCCTGGTTGACGCAGTGATGTGGCTGGCCAGGAGAATTAGGAGAGCTGACATTAGACGACCCGCAATTTGCAGAGTCTCCTTCAGAGTAGTGTATTTTCTATTCCGTCCAATTTGTATTCCGGACGGTTATTGTATTTCATTTGGTTTTCTTAAAAGTTTGCTCATGCACATTTGACACTAGGTTCTGGGATGATTTGGGATAATTTGGGATGTATTTGTTAACTAAATTGTTAAAACATCGTTATTTACTTAGTAGGTTTTATTGATTGTTATAAAATGAAATGAAAAGCAACGATGTCGAATATTGAAATAGGAAATTTAATCATCTATCGAGTGTTGGCTTTCCTGACGGTTGTGTCCGGCGCCATCATGACCTAAATGAATTTTTTGGGTCGTGACAACGTGGTATCAAGGCACTAGGTTCCCTTAGGTTTCACGAGTCATGAGCAAGTTTTGTAGAGTCTTGCGGATCGGTGCGGAGACGTCTGTACTTATCTTTGAGAGGCTACAGGGCTGTAAGCGATTTGATTACTTTGAGGTTTATGCCTATGTTTCCTTTCCTATTCAATCTTACGCGACGCGAAGCGCTTGTAATGAATCGGGGATTTGAGGAATTGTAATGGTGCTACGGAGATGGTGCGTGATGTTTTTCCTATGCATAGTTGATTGGGGCTACTGTCGTTGCCCTGCGGAAGGATATTATGTTGTTTCAGCTCAGTAGTTGTATTTCTAAGAGCTTTGAGGCTATGCTCAGGATGTTATGATGCTCATGAATGATTATCGCGCAGTAATTGACGTGGTGGTAGGATGCTTGCCCTTGTGTTGAGACAGTGAATGACTTGATAGGAGTTCTACTCAGAGCTTGATTCCGAGATTTCAGTATTTTATTTCCGGCGGAGGAAAGGGCATTGGACTATAGATGTTCAAGTTTGTGTTGATAGAGTAATAAAACTTGGTATTTTCAAGTGAGGTAGAATCTTCATCTGTGATGTGGTATTGTCGTCCTTGATCGAATAGAATGTGTTAAGTTCGCTGGTGTTGTGATCTTCTACAATTCGCCTTTGGGGCAGGATATGGTGAGATAGTATTGATGAAGCGACTGTCAAAGATCGCGGTGTGCGGTGGTTCAGGACTGAATAAGTATTTTTTACGTTGATGGCTCGAGAAGGGGGATCTTCGAAAAGGGTTGAGGTTGGTAGTGATCTATCGGTTCAAGTGATGCGGACATGGATATTGATCTAAGGCTGCAACTGGGCAGAAAAAGATGAGGAAGGACATGTTAGAAGTGTCAGGTAATGGTTAAATTTATAGAAGGCCAGGTGTAAGAAGAAAAACCGAGTAGTTGCTTAAAGGAGTGAGTTTGGCTAAAGTGGGGGAGTGGCATCGTAGCATATGAGTTCTCTGGTAAGATAGCTTCCCATATTGAGGAGAGGTTTGGAGTGATTTGAAAATTTTATTGCACGGTGATTGGGTCCACGAGCTCAATTTGAATTATTGGCTATTATACGACGAGAGATTGGATGCAACAGAAAAGGGGTTGTTTGACATAAAGAAGGATGCAATATAGCAGTGAATTGGAAGATATTGTCACGCATTTGGTTGATGTCCATAAGGAGCGGACAGACTGGTAAAGTGGGTAAATGAGAACAAGTGTAGGATGGGGTATTGGTGTCATAGAGATTGTGCAGTACAACGTCGTTGGAAGGTGTCAGTTGGTGATTTTCGCAGGTGGGTTATCTTCTGCGAGTAGGTCAGTGATTGCGTGGTTGGCGGAGTTTCTGCGAGGGATTTTACTGGCTATTCAGGAAAGGGTCGAATAGGATTAATGACTCGGAGGGCTTTTGGAATGATAACAGGAGGATTTCAAGGAATTTGGTGAGTTGGTTATGCCGGGTCATGTCAACAATGGAGGAATATTCTTGGTGAGTTTCAGATTTGTGTAATAGCAGCTTCGGGCTAAGTGGGAGAGTCCCACCGCCTACGTTTGGGTTGCATGGTTATCTTCTGGCGAGACCTCTGTTTATTAGCATATTAGTGGGTTATTGCAGCTAAGGGAAGAAGACATGAGTAGTAATTGAGCATAAGATTTGATAAATGTGCGCAAAGGTTGGCCTTGTGGAATCAGGTTTGGGCTTTGGAAAGATTCAGGATTTATGCTTAGTACGGAGGTAATTTGCAAGGAAAGTGACTCAGTCGAGTGCTTCATTGAGAGGGTGTTCATGTGTTAGAAGGGTCTTGGATTTTATTATACGCGGGACCAAGTCAGGGTGGGTGACTCTTAATAACGGTCCTAGAGAATTCAAAGGTTTAAAATGCGGTGCTTAAGGATTTCAAGCCCTCGACATGGTTAAGAATTGAGCTTTTGCAGCAGATTGTGATAGGAGGATCAGAGTGTTCTATGTTATCTTCGGCTCGCGATGTAGCATTAGAGGGTATGAGATGACCCGTGGGATTTGAGATAGCATGGTCTCGTGGTATAAGGTCACTCAAGATGAGTGTGGATTTGGGTTCACAATGTTTTAGATGAAGCTACTGCTATTTCTAAGTCAAGTTTAAGATAAATTAGAAGAAGATAGATTGGTTAGACATGGTTGAAATGGCACATTTACGGCAGTGATCAGTTCCTTCAGCGTGATTAAGTTATGCATGTGAATTGTGACGGTATGTGCGAGGCTTGTCGGCCGCCGTAATAGATTTTGTCTGGAAGAATTCAAGCATTATGGTCTGTTATGCGTAGGCGGATCCAGGAAGGGTTATGGTAGTTTACACCACTACTTGAGGATTTTCATATTCTACAGTTATGAGGATTCGTTCGCGTGTTGTTATGGATCGCTTGGAATGAGTTATGTAGAAAGTTTCTAAATGATGAAGTTTTCACCCTACTAGTGGTTCAGGAGTTATGATGGAATCCTTCTGCTATTTCATATTGGCATGTTAGGTGCAGTAAGCAGTATGGAATTGGAGTAAGGATCAAGATTGCAGTTTGGTGATTGACAAGGATGTCATGATCTCGGATGAGCAAGAAAAAGGGATTTGAATGTATAGAGTAAGTTGGTGTTGTCTTCGGCGTCACCTGAGATCGGTGTTTGGTGAAAGAGGCCTTGCATCCTAGTTATGGATTCTTGATTTGCTTTATATCGTTAGTATGACCGGTGGCATGGATGTGCAGACTCGCTACCTTGTGTGGAAGGTCGTGGGAGAGTGACCAAGGGAAGATTGTATAAGTGTGGCGTGTAGTCGCTTAATTGATCAAAGATTTAGACCAAGTATAAAGAATGTGGAAATATTGCTTATTGGGGAATTTATGCCTGAAGGGAGCTTGGTTCATTTCAGTTGCGGAATGTAAGGGTTTGCTCCGGCTATGATGGTTGTTCTTGCGTGTTATGAGAAGATGTGGGTTATTATGGACCCAGGTAAGGCTATCAGCCTAGTTCAGTGCGGGCAGAATCGGTTTGATGTTTGTGAATGGATTTAAATAGGATTATGGCCCCCATATGAGTCAGATGTGTTCATTTCTGTATAGCGCTTGTCATGGAAAGGTATTAGAACTTCAAATGTTGTTCCGTCTTCTTTCATCTCATATAATATTCTGGTGTGCCGTGTGAGTTGGGAAACGACTTGGTAATTTCTTATGTGTCGAGATTCCACATAGTGATGATGTTATGTGAGCAGGATAGCTCTTGAGATTCAGACTATATATCGCACCTCAATTGTACTTGAGTTTTGTAACGTATGGCTTCATCAGTCTCCCCAGGATGGTATTATGCACTTAGCGTGCTTGTGACCGATATTCAGTATTTTGTAATGGTGAGAAATAAAGCTCGGTGTGTATCTCCTTATGTGAATTTTATGATGGGATCAGGTGGCACGCCGCCACGGGTATGTTATTTAGATCAGGTTGCACACCGCAACAGTGTGATGTTGAGTACGGTTCCCTATAATTATTTTTCTTGTGTTTTACTTCCTATTTTCAGAGGAAAGTTCATATTTGTTGCGTGACTCGAGTATCCCCTTCCTGAGTCATTTCCTTATGTATCATGTTCGAGTTGTGGCCTATTGGCGCATTGTGGTATCGTGTGAGACTGTTGGTCATGTCTGG
The DNA here is from genome assembly GCA_005239495.1 of Nicotiana undulata. NCBI lineage: Eukaryota > Viridiplantae > Streptophyta > Magnoliopsida > Solanales > Solanaceae > Nicotiana > Nicotiana undulata. The sequence goes on from ML262050.1 coordinate 408,373, forward strand.
GGTGATTTGTTGTCTAAGCAGTTCATGCGGCGCCAAAATTTGATACGCTGAAATTACACCTTAAAATAGTGTAAAGCGATCGATGTCAAATATAGTAACCAACTAGGTTGGGGTTGAATCCCACATAGAATAATATCTAGGCGATTAGGAATGTAAGAGAATTATCACTTATCGCGCAATGCCAAAAACTTAGATTTTTGTTGTGAAATTTTTTATAACTAAATGCAAAAATGTAAACTAACCTAGAAAGCAAGTAGAATGATCAATGGCAACAAGAATGGATGCATCGGGAATTACACTCAAGTAACGATCCAATGTATTTCACGATTTTACAAATATGAGCGAGTTTATGCTAATTAGCCACAGATAATAATTCTTAATTAGCTTCTTCCGAAGACTAACAAGACTTCCTAATTGAATTATTCCTAACCCAATTAAGAGACTAAGCACACCCAAATATGACTACAAGTAGTTCAATCCTATTCCTAGGCTGAATCTATAAAATAAGGGTTAAAACCTCAAGTTCTTGTTAATTAATCTTTTCCAACCCCAAATTATCTTTTCCAAAATTAATTCGGAGTTAATGGGCGAGTTCTAGGGTTAGCTAATCCCTTTGGAAACATTAAAGAACAAGAATAATTAAAGAAACACGAACTCACTTCATAAATATATAAAAATCATTCAATACATAAGTACAACAAGGTATTTAATTCACATTTTAAACAAGAATATTTCCATAAACAAGATTAAGTGTTGGAAATAAATACTACACACTTAAATATTCAATATAAATCAAGGAAATGAAGAAACAAACATAAATGGGTAAGAAATCCTTAACCACAAGCTTGAAATCTTCAAAACTCAAGTGTGTGTGCAAACCCTAGCTTCAAAACTTGTTCTACTCTTGTCTTCAAGACTCAAAATATGTTCAAGGATGCCCAAAGATAAACAAAAGATTTCCTAGGTCGTGTATAAAAATGGTTTGGGGATAAAAACGTGAAATTTCAAAACTGCCTAGTTTTCGCCCAGATTTAGTGCATCGCGATCGCGAGAATATGATCGCGATCGCGGAGGGTTGGCTTTAGGACTTCTGCGATCGTAGACCCAACTTTGCGGTCACGTAGAGCATTCCCGGGGCTGGTGAACAATTACTTCATCGCGATCACGTAAAGAGCAATCGCGATCGCGATTCACACTTACACAGACATACACGATCGCAGCCCAATCTTTGCGATCGCGAAGAGTACCTGACAACAGTTATTTTTCATCACTTTGGCCCATTTTGACTTGATTTCTTCCATTTCTTCTCCTAATCACACGACACCTGAAAATTGCCAATAAACCTCAGAAAATGTCCTAGTTTCCTAACAAAATTATACACAAGATGAAAATTAAGAGGAGATAAGTTGGTAAAATACCAACTTATCAAACCCCCAAACTTAAACTATTGCTTGTCCTCAAGCAATTCTAAAACTAAGACCATACTTCAATAAAATCATCATTTGAGCTCAATGGCAAACCAAATATCATTTCAAGTAAAAAAGGGTCAATTCAAGCACAATCTAATAACTTCGGTTGGTACCAACAATTAATCCAAGGCATATGAATCGCTAACTTTTCGCATATTTTATTTCAATTTTAAAAGCTCAAAAACCACATTAACCAAAGTAGCAACCAAATCATGACACTAAAGATTCAAAATTTGCCTCTCTATCACAATTGTCTTCCCTCGCTCATTCCTCCCAATTGAAAATGGGATTAAATTCACAACTCGAGTCTCATGTGCCCTCACACTTTAAGAGAGAATCCCAAACTCATATTCAAATGCACACAAGTAGAACCATAGGCTTGCCCTTCATGTATTTCTCCACTAATGTAGATATACTTGGTTCAAAATTAATTAGGACTTAAAGGTTTGTAGTTTAGACTTTTGGTTAAGGTATGGCACAATTTGGTAAGAGTGACTCAAAACCTCCCTAAGCACTACACTTTTTCAACAATCAAAGTTCACTTCCTTCAAGAAAATTTCCACCCTTTCTTCTCTTTTCTTTGTTGTTTTTGTATCACCTAGTCTTCCATTTATTCATACTTTCTTATTATCATTTTTTATTTCATTTCATTTTTTATAACACTTTTCTCTTTTTGAGAAGCCTCCATATCACAACTTTTCCAACTTCCACCCCCAAACTTAGGCTTTTAGCCTATATTCATACTTTAAATTACCTAGGGAGGTATGGTTCAACAAGAATAGTTTGTAACATGGTTGCCAAAGAAAAAGTTAAAAGGCTCAAAAGGGTTGACTAGGGAAAATATTCATGGGTAGAAATAGGTACAATAATGGTCCAAGGAAGGCCTAAAATTATTTTTCAAACCAAGTTAATCTAGGATTTCGCCTTGAAGCACATTGCGGGCAAGTTCTAGACTACAAATAATGCAAAAGAACTTCACAATTAAAGCTCACCACACATGACACATGAAAATTCAAGTGGAATACAAATCCAAAATCCAATTGAAACCAATGAATCTCAAGGAAGTCACATGTAGCCTAAGAAGCTATTTAGTGAATCAAAAAGCCAAAATTAGAATCTAAAAGTCACAACAAGGGACACTACATTAATCAATCATTTTCATTATATATATATATATATATATATATATATATATATAGAGAGAGAGAGAGAGAGAGAGAGAGATAAAAAACATCATATGCGAAGGTTTAAATTATATTGGTACCAAACAAGTCACACGTTGGCTTACGGGCACAAGATCACTCCCCAAAAACCAATTTATTCACGACTAGCTACTAACTAACTACTGAAAAAAAGAAACCTAAACAAGACTAATGCCTTAATAAAGTTATCACGCCATCCATCATAGGAAAAAGTCACCCGGTTTAACAAAAATAAATTCCTTGGAAAAGAACCGCGGTAGAAAGAAAAATCAAGGAGTTACCTTAATACTACTATACTATATACTTTTAAAAAAATAAAGATAAAAAATTTAACACAAATAAAAACAAACAAACAAGAAAAATAGAAACTAACAAGGAATTACTAATAAACGTACAATGTTTACCAATCTACACAAGTTCACAACCAACAAAAACAAAATCGACATGTTCCACAAAACAAAAACTCAAAATCCACACATATTCATCATAAAGGAGCCACCCCCAACCGAAAGTATTGCATTGTCCCCAATGCAACTATACAAAATAAACCAAAATGAAAGAGGTGCTCCCTGAATGGCATCACTCGTCACTGGAGGTACTGGGGGCTGCAAGCTCAAAGTCATCATCATCACCCTCGTTCGGTCCACAAAACTTCCTCAAGGTGTTCATGATCTTTGTGAGGAACTTGCTTTTCTTCTTTTCATATTCCCTTTGCTTCCGCTGCCTCCTTTCAATATTCCCCAGCTTGGCTTTGATGGCATGTTGCTCCTTGGAAATGTCGGATAGAGTCAGAACTTTTCCTTGTCCAGCTGGGCCTGCAGATGTGCCCTCTCTGGATGATGCACAAGGAAGACCAGCTACAAGCTGGCGTACCTGCGTATCCATGCCATAAACCTACCTAGAAATGTACCTGAGAGTAAGAGGTCCCTGCTCAAGTGGTGTGATAGTTGTGGAAGTCCCAGTAGCATCTGCAGGAGGCTCAGGTATCTCAATGATGGTGTCAGTGAATTGTCCAAAGGTAGGAGATGCTACATCAATCCTCCCTTTCTTCTGCGCATTTCCTGTTCCCTTTCTCCGCAGTGGGTGGATGAGCTTCTCCGCGTTCTTTTCCTTTTCTGTAGGCTTTGGCACCACCCCTGCATCATAGCATAATTGGGTGATCAGGGATAGGAAGAATAAACTCTTGGTCCGTTCTGCTACAACCTCATCCATCTCATCAGTAATGAGCTTCCCTACATTCACCGGTATGCCCTCCATGATAACACATATCACTTCTGCGTTCTCAATTGTCACCTATGTCTCATTTTTTTGAAGGCATGATGCGAGCACAGATAATGGAGAGCCAAGTCTTGTCCTCCGAAGTGAATTTTGAAGACTCGATCCTGGAGTGATTCTTTATCCAGTTTGGCACCTGTCGACCATGCAAATGATCTATGAATCACTGGGTACCCAACTCATGAGCTCGGTACCTGTACACCTGATTGTTAGCATTGGGGAGGTTGTAATTCACATTGATCATCTCTGGACTAAAACGAACTTCTTTGCCTCTGACAGTAGCCACCAACTCATTATCGAAGTCCGTCTCTACAACATTTGCATAAAACTCTCTGACTACTTCATGGTTGGCTGGCCTAGGCTCTTCTGCAAAGCAAACCCATCCACTTGTATTAATCTCCCATGGAACTCGGGCCATCGGCTTTCAAGGTCGGCCAGGAGGATGCCTCTTTCCCTAATCATGCTTTTGGATAGTTGCTTGTCATAGCATTGAGAGCATCTTAGGGAAGAGAATGTGTCAGCATCAAAATATTCCTCTGCAGTAAGTTTGTGCGACGAGTATTTGAACATTTTCACTTGGTATCGAGTCCATTTTAGAGATCAAAGTTCCTACAAAAGAAGTATACATGTCAAATAACAATATGGGCACTTAAAGCATTGAATTTAGGGGTATTTAGGCCAAAGAAACAACTTAAAAAGCTTTTGGATCAAAATTTGCAACATATTGTTTTGCTGCCTGGAAGCTATTGAACCGCGATCGCAGATACTGACACGTGATCGCGAAGAGTAAAAGGCAGTGAAGCCACGCGATCGCAGGTCAGTTCACGCGATCGCGAAGTACAGGGAAGCCGTTCACAACTGATAAGGCTACGGGATCGCATAAACTTTTACGCGATTGCGATGGGCAATCAAGATTCTCAGCAGAATTAAACCTACGCGATCGCGGAAATGGGCATCGCGATCGCGAAGGTCGTCTTCCTCGCCCAGTACCATTTCGCTTGGGTATTTCATTGAACAGGTGGTATGTATCATTTTACTCTGCCATTTCAGACCACCATATCATGATTCTTCACCCCAAAATTTCATAGACCTTCACTCTAACTCTCAACCAACTCACACAGCAAGCAAGCACACAAAAGGAAAACAACAATGACCTTTGACAAAGTAGACAAAATTTCAAGCCCTAAAATTTGAAAATAGGGCTGCCCATCCTCGAATTTACCATAATAATTGAAAATAAAATGAGCACTAAGGTGGGAATTGACATACCTAGAGGATAATGAAGGAATGATACAATGGAAATTGAAGCACAGATGAACATGTACTGTTTCAGGGATTAGGGGGAGCAGGGAGTACTTGTTCTTTGTTTGGGTAAACTTGGGCGTGTGCAACTCTTTCTCGTGTTTTGAACAAAACAAACTTACTTGTTTATTGCGATGGCGAACAAGAGTCTGCGATCACAGAGAGTAATTTCACTACAGGGTTGCGATCGCATCCCTTTTCCAGCGATCGCGTAGGGTCAGAGGATTATGACTCTGCGCGATCGCGATCCTTTTCCTGCGATCGCAGTTCATTGCAATTTTCTGCAATTTTTTGCAGCTACTGGTTTGTGGCTTCCCGGTCACCCCGACTTGCTCAAATCAACTCCAAAAATTTTGAAACTTGGCAGATTGGTTAGAAAAAATTATAATAAGCTATTCTAAAAAAGAAAATTTCAAAAATTACCAAAAGTTTTTAAAACGATGGGTTGCCTCCCACCAAGCGCCGCATTTAATATCGTGGCACGATGCAAGTCAATTTTACCACTTTTTTCTCCACTTGGACGATATGAATTAGGCACCTAGCTTTGAATCAAGCTTGTGACCACGAGCGATGGGGGGTGGTAAGTCGATGACCGAGCCAAGCACTGATTTCTTCATTTTGCACTTCTTGGCTTTCATGTGAAGTATGTCATTTTGCTTTCTTGTTTCCTCAAATTGTAAAATGTATTGCATGTGTCTTTCCTCATCGCTATCCTTCATTGATTCGTGTAGTTCAACTTCCATATCACCACACAATTCCAATGTTGAAAATGCTTGGAATGTGACTTCAAGCCTCCAACTTGCAATTTTTCCGAATTTTGACATCCTCTTTTTCCCCCGGACTAGAGTCAATTTCAACGACATTTTCAATCACCCCGTTTGACTCTAATATCATATTTTCTTCGGCATCAATAATACTCATGGAGTCGGTTGACGAATGTTCAAGTATTGACTCCTCAAAGTAAAGCTCATTTTCTTCCTCGGAATTGGACTCTTCTTGGCTTCCCTCCACACTTTAGGCATAATGAGCCTCCATCAATGCTTTCATTTGATCCTCCAAAGTGAGGATATGCTCATCATTTTGAGTCACATCATGTTTCAATTCCTCGAATGCGAAGTTGTGATTCTCCTCATTTTCAAGAATGGCCTCCAACATGAGCATCATCCTTTCATTTTGAGCATTTGAGAGTTCTTCTTGGTTTTGATCAAGTGCCAAGGAAGGATTTTCAACTTTAACCTCCAAGGAAGGTTCTTGGCTATCACTCACCTCCAATGCCTCTTGAACCCTTAAGGCTTCAATCATTTCATCCATTTGTGACTGAAACCTTTCAAGTGCCAATTCATTTTGGAGGTTATTCTCCAAAAGCTCTTCCAAGGCACTTTGCTCTTCGTTTCCTTCTTCAAGTAAGCACTCCAACATGAGCTTGAACTCTCCATTTCGGCCATGATCAATTTATTCCACTTCCTCATCCCTAAAGTTTTCATCACAAAAAGTAGAATCATCATAGCGGGGGTTTGGGGAAGGGACGGAAAAATAATCACAAACATTCCAATGACCATTTTGGCAACCACACCTATCACAAATACTCCACTCATGGGTTTGAGATTGTGCGCACAATCCACCCCCGGGAGAATTTAAACGATTTTGCCACGAGTGTGGTCCTCCACGATAAGGACAAGGGTCATAAAAGTATGAACAACTACCATCCGACCAATTTTCATTATATGATGCCATTTTTTTATATCAAAAATTAAGAAACTAAAAAAGTAACAAACAAGAAAATTAGACCAAGGTAAGAAAAATAATTACACAAATATTCACAAGCTTGGACCAAAGCACTAATGCTTATTTCTCAAACAACCTAAATTACGCCAAATTGTTCCCCGGCAACGGCACCAAATTTTGATACGCTCAGATTACACCTTAAAATAGCGTACGCGATCGATGTCAAATATAGTAACCCAACTAGGTTGGGGTCCAATCCCACAAAGAACAATATCTAGACGATTAGGAATGTAAGAGAATTATCACATATCGCGCACTACCAAACACTTAGATTTTTGTTGTGAAAATATTTATAACTAAATGCAAAAATATAAACTAACCTAGAAAGTAAGTAAAATGATCAATGGAAAAAAGTATGGATGAATCGGTGTCACGATCCCAAATACTAACAGGTTGTGATGGCGCCTATCGTGGAACCAGGCTAGCCAACCATCACATAACTACTCATTTGTTCTATTATAATATTTCAAAAATCAATAATAAGCAGCAAATAGAGTATAAAATAATTTCTTTATGTCTTTACGCCTCAATAATAATCTAACAGTCTAAACAATTCTCCCAAGACTGGAGTCAATGATCACGAGCATCTAAGATATAAAGCTAACTCTACAAATGTCATAAACAATTTCTAGGAACAAAATACTACTACTAATAGAGGAAGGGAAATGAAGAAGCTGCAGACGATAGACAGCTACCTCGAAATCCCGTAACCTGCTGATAATGAACTCGGACGACTACTGCTCCGAACCAGTACCTGGATCTGCACATAGAAGTGCAGGGAGTAATGATGAGTATGCCAACTCAGTAGTAATGAAAATAAATCACAGTCTGAAGTATATGAAACACACATCACAAAACACCAATCCACAAAACAGTAAAACATCACGTCTCCATAAAGTATACATCAAATACATAAGTTCGAAAACCAGTTTCCAGAAAATCCTTTGAAACAAGTGTATTTTCAATATATTTCAGTAAAACTCTCAGTAAATTCAGTTGAAAAATGAAGTGAATCAAAGTCAAAACGCAGTAAAATATTATCATAAAACTGCCCCTCGGGCCATAATCATCACTTGTAACAATTTCCCTCAGCACCTCACCATCACTCAGTATCAGCCCCGCGGGCAACCTCACTGTCACTCATGCCTCACAATCACTCATCACTTGACACTCGCACTCAGTAGGTACCTGCACTCACTTGGGGTGTGTACAGACTCCAGAGGGGCTCCTACAACCCAAGCGCTATAAACAAGCCACATCATGGCATAAATCACTCCTAGGCACTCGACCCCTCTCATATAATAACATCTTACAACATTGTCCCTCGGCCTCAATCGTATCATAACATCCTCACAACATTGTCCCTCGGCCTCACTCAGTCAAACACTCTCAGCATGCCACTCAGGCCATGAATAAAATGGGGTTCTCGACCCAAAATAGTATTTCATTTCAAGAAATAGTAATATCATCAAATAAGAGTGTCAACAATTTCACAAGAAAGACTGAGTGAAAAATCATAGTTTCAAAATAGTGAGAATATTAGTAAAACAACCCCAAGGGGTTAAAACAGATCGGCACTAGGACCCAAACATGACTTACAGTCCAATTATATCAAATCATAGTAGTACTAAAGAGAATAAGCTTCAAAAGTAATTTCACAACTCAATAGTTGCCTAAAAAGGTACATTTTTTCAAATTTCTAATTTTTGCATGCCCCACACTCGTCATTCAGTGTGTGCGTCACTCCAAATCCGTGAAAGGATGTAAAGTCCGGGGTTTCATACCCTCAGGAGATGATTTAAAGACATTACTTACCTCAAACTAGCCCGAAAAGCTACTCTGCAACCCGTTTGCCTCTCGTATCAACTTCCGAGTGCTCCAAATATATAAAGATCAGATCTTTCTCATAAAATTATGCTAAGGGAATGAATTCCAATTGAAAAATACCAATTTTAGCACAAAACCCCAAATTAGCCAAAACCCGACCCCCGAGACTGCGCCTCGGAACTCGACAAATTTTATACCAAAATGTTCTTCGTTATCTCACGAGTCCGTACATATAAAGAACGTTAAAATCGGAGTTCGTTTGACTCCTCAACTCATCCCTAGAAAGTCTCATAATCTCAAACCCTAACTCCACCTTTTTCTACTGATTTTCATGAATTAAACACTGATAATAAGGTCTTTCATCACCTATAATCGAGTTAATGAGTCCAAAAAGCTTACTTCAATTATGCACAAACGTTTCCCTCTTCAAAAACCCTAAAAAACCTCGGAACCCGCACACTAATGGTGGAAAAAGGGTTAAAATTTGCGAAGTCTCCTTTTTATACTTTCTGCCCAGGGATTTCCGCACCTGCGGCCTTACTAGCGCACATACGGACCCGCACCTGCCGTCCCAGGTTCACACCTGCGCATATGACTTAACCCCCCAATTTCCGCACTTGCGATGGATTCTTCGCACCTGCGCTTCCGCAGGTGCGACCACCCGTCCACACCTGCGACCCCCTCACGAACAGCCAAGTTCCACACCTGCGCAAGGTCTTCGCACCTGCGGTCTTCCTTCCGCAGGTGCGACCACACCAGTACCAGCAATTTCAGTAACAGCCAAAACACTCCTAACTCTCCGTTAACCACTCAAAACCATCTCGCCTCGGAACCCCAACCAAACATGCCAACATATCTTATATAATCATTCAAACTTAGTGGCATTCTCAAAACACTAAAAATAACATCAAAACACCAAAATCACATCAAATTCAAGCCTAAAAACTTTAAAATTTCTAAATTCCACCAACGATGCCGAAACTATCCAAAACAACTGCGATTGACCTGAAATTTGCAGACATCTCCAAAATGACATTACGAATATGTTCCAACTTCCGAAATTCCATTCCGACTCCGATAGCCTATTTTCCACTACCGACCGGAAATCACCAAAAACTTACTTTCGCCAATTCAAGCCTAATTCTACACCTGACATCACAAAAATATTCCGAACACACTCCTAAGTCCCAAATCACCTATCGAAGCTATCCGAGCCATAAAATCCACATTCCGAGGTTGTTTACCAATAAGTCAACTCTCAGTTGACTTTTCCTACTTTAAGGCTATTTTTAGAGACTGAATGGCTAAACTCTCACTACAACCATTCCGATTCCAAGCCTACCAACTCTAACACATTATAAACGGTATAATCAACCTATGACAAGGCAATAACAGTAATTATAATGCAGGTTCTACGTAATGATCGACCGGGTCGTTACATTCTCCCCCTCTTAAACAAACGTTCGTCCTCGAACGGATCTAGAAACATACCTGGAGTCTCAAACAAGTAAGGATATATGCTCTGTATCTCCCACTCGGTCTCCCAAGTAGCCTCCTCCACTGGCTGACCTCTCCAGTGTACCTTCACTGAAGCTATATTCTTGGACCTCAACTTTCTAACCTAACTATCCAAAATTGCTACTGGCTCTACCTCATATGACATATCACCCTCGAGCTGAACTGTGTTGAAGTCTAAAACATGAGACGGGTCACCAACATACTTCCGGAGCATCGAAACATGAAATACTGAATGAACACTCGACAAGATGGGTGGCAAGGCAAGTCTATAAGCCACCTCTCCAACCTTCTGAAGTACCTCAAAAGGACCATTAAACCGGGGACTCAGCTTTCCCCTCTTCCCGAACCGCATAACACCCTTCATGGGTGATACCTTCAGCAGTACCTTATCAACTTCCATAAAAGACACATCCCGGACCTTACGGTCCGCATAATTCTTCTGCCTAGACTGCGCCGTGCGAAGTCGCTCCTGAATCAACTTCACCTTCTCTAACGCATCCCGAATCAGATCTGTGCCTAATAGCCTAGCCTCACCTGGCTCGAACCAACCAACCAGAGATCTACACCTCCTACCATATAAAGCCTCATACGGGGCCATCTGAATACTGGACTGGTAGCTATTATTATATGCAAACTCCGCAAGTGGAAGAAACTGATCCCATGAACAACCAAAGTGAATCACACAAGCACGTAACATGTCCTCCAAAATCTGAATAGTCTGCTACGATTGCCCGTCGATCTGAGGATGAAATGCAGTGCTCAACTCTATCTGAGTACCCATACCTCTCTGTGCGACCTTCCAAAACTAAGATGTGAACTGAGTACCTTTGTCAGAAATAATAGAAACCGGAATACCATGCAATCGGACAATCTCGCTGATGTAAATACCAACTAACCGTTCTGAAGTATAAGTAGTACTGACAGGAATGAAGTGCGCGGACTTGGTCAATCTATCCATAATGACCCAAATAGCATCAAAACCCTTCGAAGTCCGTGGAAGCCCAACTACAAAGTCCATAGTAATTCGCTCCCACTTCCACTCCGGAATATCTAACCTTTGAAGTAATCCACCTGGTCTCTGGTGCTCATACTTGACCTGCTGGTAGGGGTGGGAATTAGGTACTTCAGTTCGGTATTTAAGAATTTCGGTTCGGTATTTCGGTATTCGGTTTATCAATTGTGTATACCAAATACCATACCAAAATATTTCGTACGGTTCGGTATTTCTTATTTCAGTTCGGTACGGTTTCAGTTTAAACCAAATCTATGTTACGAGGCTTCTACTTATTCAAATTTGTAGCTCTTCGACTTTTGAAACCAATACAGCTTGTATTAAACTAAAAATGGTCGGTAAATTTGTTTGTTAAATGGTTTTTATCGAAGTAACTATCTTACTTTTTAATTTAAAGTTTGCAAAACAGGTCATCGAAAAGGAAACCTTTTCTATTGATTCTAAATACTTTTCTACTCATAGTTTAAGATATCAAGTTCAATGTTTTTGTTTATATTAGTAGTAATACGAGAAATATTAAATTAATAAGTGTTTTGGACTTTTGGGGTGTGGGCTTAAGGTTATTGGGCTAAATTTTTTTTAAAAAAAAAGGTTGGGCTTGGACTATAATATTTCAAATTTCCGTACCGAAATAAACCAAAATATCGAATTAATTCGGTTCGGTTCAGAATTCGATTTTTCGGATTTTATGCCCACCCTTACCTGCTGGCAGTTGAGACACCGTGCTACATACTCAACAATATCTCTCTTCATCCGCCTCCACCAATATTGCTGTCTCAAGTCCTGATACATCTTCGCGGCACCCGCATGGATAGAATACCGCGAGCTGTGGGCCTCTGCTAATATCAACTCTCGAAGTCCATCCACATTGGGCACGCACTTAAGGCCCTGCATCCTCATAACACCCTCATCACCAATAGTCACATCCCTGGCATCATCCCGACGGACCCTATCCTGAAGTACTAACAAATGCGGATCATCATATTGCCGAGCTCTAATCTGATCATAAAGAGAAGACCGGGAAGCCATGCTAGATAATACCCGCAGAGGGTCTGACAAATCCAATCTCACTAACTGACCCGCTAAAGCCTGAACATCAAGTGCTAAGGGTCGCTCTGCTGCTGAAAGGTAAGCTAGACTCCCCAAACTCTCAGCTCTGCGACTCAAGGCATCGGCCACTACATTGGCCTTCCCCAGATGATACAAAATAGTAAGGTCATAATCCTTGAGAAGCTCCAACCACCTCCTCTGACGCAAATTCAAGTCCTTCTACCTCGGCAGATACTGCAAACTACGATGATCAGTGAAAATCTCACATTGTAACCCATACAAATAAAATCTTTAAGGCATGAACAATGGCAGCTAACTCAAGATCGTGCACTGGGTAATTCTTCTCGTGCACCTTCAACTGTCTAGACGCGTAGGCAATCACCCTACCATCCTGCATCAATACCGCTCCCAAACCAACTCTAGAAGCATCACAATAGACTGTATAAGAACTCGAACCAGTAGGCAAAACTAGTACTAGAGCTGTGGTTAATGCTGACTTGAGCTTCTGAAAGCTCTCCTCACACTCATCAGACCATCTGAATGGAGCACCCTTCCGGGTCAATCTGGTCAATGGTGAAGCAATAGAAGAGAATCCTTCCACAAAGCGACGGTAATATCCCGCCAGACCAAGGAAACTCCTAATCTCTGTAGCTGAGGACGGTTTGGGCCAACTCTGCACCGCCTCAATCTTCTTTGGATCAACCTGAATACCCTCACTAGACACCACGTGCCCCAAGAAAGCTACTGAACCAAGCCAGAACTCACACTTGGAGAATTTTGCATAAAACTTCTCCTCCCTCAACCTCTGCAACACAACTCTCAAATGCTGAGCATGCTCCTCCTGGCTACGAGAATACACCAGGATGTCATCAATGAACGCAATGACGAACGAATCAAGGTAAGGCTGAAACACACTGTTCTTCAATTGCATGAACGCGACTGGGGCATTGGTTAGCCCAAATGACATACCAGAAACTCATAATGACCATATCTGGTCCTGAAAGCAGTCTTCGGAATGTCAGAGTCCCGAATCTTCAACTGGTGATACCCAGACCTCAAGTCAATCTTGGAGAACACTCTAGCTCCCTGAAGCTGGTCAAACAAGTCATCAATACGGGCAAAGGATATCGGTTCTTCACCGTGACCTTATTCAGTTGTCTATAATCAATACACATGCACATGGAGCCATCTTTATTTTTCAAAAACAACATCGGTGCACCCCAAGGTGACACACTAGGCCGAATGAACCCCTTATCTAAGAGTTCCTAAAGTTGCTCTTTCAATTCTTTCAACTCCGCTGGTGCCATACGGTAAGGTGGAATAGAGATAGGTTGGGTGTCTGGCACCAGGTCAATACCAAAATCAATATCCCTGTTAGGTGGCATGCCTGGCAAGTTTGCAGGGAATACACCCGGAAAGTCACGGACTACATGAATGGAATCAACAGATGGAGTCTCACTACTAACATCCCTCACAAAAGAAAGATAAGATTCACACCCTTTCTCAACCATACTGAGCCTTTAAATAAGAAATCACTATGCTAGACACATGCTCTATAGACCCTCTCCACTCAACTCTTGGAACTCCAGGCATAGCTAGGGTCACGGTCTTAGTGTGACAATCAAGAATAGCATGACATGGGGATAACCAATCCATGCCAAGTATCACATAAAAATCAACCATACTGAGTAACATCAAGTCCACTCGGGTCTCCAGACCCCTAATAGATATAAGACACGACCGATACACATGGTCCACAACAATAGTATCGCCCACCGGAGTCGAAACATGAACAAACATAACTAAAGACTCACGGGGCATATTCAGTAAGTGAGAAAAATAGGATGAGACATAAGAGTATGTGGAACCAGGGTCAAATAAAGCCAAAGCATCACTGTGACAAACTGAAATAGAACCTGTAATCAGCGCATCTGAGGCCATAGCATCAGCCCTAGCCGAAAGTGCATAGATATGTGGCTGTCCTCCACCTGCTCGACCTCCCCCTCTAGGGCGGCCTCTAGCTGCCTGACCACCACCCCTGGCTGCCTGGGTAGGTGGTGAAGTGACTAGTGCTGATGTTGAGGGCTGAACCCTCAGCTGAGATGAACTACCAGGATGACGAGGACACTGCCTCCACCCATGTCCGAAATCTCCACACTCAAAACAACCACCTGAAGGTGAAGATGGGGACTGAAGAGAACCCCTGCCACCATGATAACCACCGGATGAACCATTCATAGAAGAACCCTGATATGATGATTCTCTGGAGGAACTCTGAGCTGGAAGGGCACTAAAAGATGAACGTCCCTGATGAGGACTGCGAGGACCCTGCCCCGAAGATGCACCATTGTAAGCTGGGCGAGCTGGCTGTGGAGGTCTAAATGGACGACCTCTGCTGTGCTGAAACTGATCTCTGGGAGGGGCACCACTGAAACTACCTGATCCCCGAGGCCTCTTGGCCTCCCTCTCCTCACGCTCCTGCCTACGAACTGACTCAATGTCCCGAGCAATGTCAATTACATGCTCAAATGTAGCTCCAGACACACTCTCTCTGGTCATCAAAATGCGAAGCTGATAAGTGAGACCATCTACAAATCTCCTGATCCTCTCCCTGTCAGTAGGGACTAACTCCGAAGCATGTCGAGCCAACTCAGAAAATCTCATCTCATACTGAGTAACTAACAACTTTCCCTGGCACAACTGCTCAAACTGCCTGCGCTGCTCCTCTCTGTGGGAATGGGGAACATAGTTCTCCAAAATGATCGTGGAGAATTGCTTCCAGGTGAGAAGTGCTGAACCAATCGGCCTACGCCTCTCGAATGCCTCCCACCAAGTGAAAGCACCACCCGCAAATTGAAAGTAGAAAACGAGACCCCATTGGTCTCCAAAATACCCTCAGTACGTAGTATCCTTTTGCACTTATCCAGAAAACCTTGGGCATCCTCACCCTTTGTGCCGTTGAAAGTCGGAGGCTGAAGTCTACTAAACCTTTCCAGCCTACGCTGCTCATCCTCCGGCATAGATGGAACCGCATAGTCCTGAACTAGGGAAACCGGCTGGGCTAGGACTACCCTGGGTGACTGAATACCCTGTACAGCCTGCTCGGGTGTCCGGGCAGCTGGAGTCTGAATGCCTCCCCCAGCCTGAGCTGCAGTGGCAGTAGTAGACATAGCAACTTCCTGAGCTAAACTGGTACACACCGTCAATATCTGAGCCAGGGTCTCCTGAAGACCCGGAATAATATTAGGCACTACCGGTGCCTGAGCCTGTCCCGCTGGAGCACCCTCAATGGGAACCTGATCCTAAATGATAGAGGGATCCTGTGGTACTGTCCCGGCTGCTGCGCGGGCTGGTCCTCTAACTCCACCACGACCTCGACCCCTTGTGAGTCTGGCTGGTGTCTGGTCACCCTGATCGGTAGTGCGTGTCCTCACCATCTGTTAGAGAATGAAACAACATGAGTTTAGATGTCAAGAACAGATAGAATGGAACGAAAGAGTTCAAGAAATTGAGATTTTTCCTTAGAGTTCTGCAGCCTCTCGAAGATAAGTACAGACGTCTCCGTACCGATCCGCAAGACTCTATTGAACCTGCTCATGACCGTTGAGTCCTATGTAACCTAGAAGCTCTAATACGACCTTGTCACGACCCCAAATCCTAACAGGTCGTGATGGCGCTTATCGTGAAACTAGGCTAGCCAACCATCACATAACTACTCATTTGTTCTATTATAATATTTCAAAAATCAATAATAAGCAGCAAACAGAGTATAAAATAATTTCTTTATGTCTTTACGCCCCAATAATAATCTAACAGTCTAACAATTCTCCCAAGACCGGAGTCAATGATCATGAGCATCTAAGATATAAAGCTAACTCTACAAATGTCATAAACCATTTCTAGGAACAAAATACTACTACTAATAGAGGAAGGGAAATGAAGAAGCTGCCGACGCTGGACAACTACCTTGAAATCCCGTAAGCTGCTGATAACGAACTCGGACGACTACTGTTCGAACTAGTACCTGGATCTGCACACAGAGGTGCAGAGAGTAATGATGAGTACGCCAACTCAGTAGTAATGAAAATTAATCACAGTTTGAAGTATATGAAACACACATCACAAAACACCAATCCACAAAACAGTAAAACATCACGCCTCCATAAAGTATACATCAAATACATAAGTTCGAAAACCAGTTTCCAAAAAATCCTTTGAAACAAATGTATTTTAAATATATCTCAGTAAAACTCTCAGTAAAATCAGTTGAAAAATGAAGTGAATCATAGTCAAAACTCAGTAAAATATCATCATAAAATTGCCCCTCAGTCCATAATCATCACTCGTAACAATTTCCCTCAGCACCTCACCATCACTCAGTATCGGCCCCGCGGGCAACCTCCCTGTCACTCAGGCCTCCCAATCACTCATCATTCGGCACTCGCATTTAGTCAGTACCTGCGCTCACTGGGGGTGTGTACAGACTCCAGAGGGGCTCCTACAGCCCAAGAGCTATAAACAAGCCACATAATGACATAAATCACTCCCAGGCTCTCGGCCTCTCTCATATCATAACATCCCACAATATTGGCCCTCGACCTCACTCGTATCATAACATCCTCACAACATTGGCCCTCGGCCTCACTCAGTCAAACACTCTCACCATGCCACTTGGTCCATGAATAAAACGGGGTTCTCGACACAAAATAGTTTCATTTCAAGAAATAGTAATATCATCAAATAAGAGTGTCAACAATTTCATAAGAAAGACTGAGTGAAAAATCATAGTTTCAAAATAGTGAGACTATTAGTAAAACAGCCCCAAGGGGTTAAAACATATCAACACTAGACCCCAAACATGGCTTACAACCCAATTATATCAAATCATAGTAGTACTAAAGAGAATAAGCTTTAAAATCAATTTCACAACTCAATAGTTGCCTAAAGAGGTACATTTTCCAAATTTCCAATTCGTGCACGCCCCACACTCCTCATTCAGTGTGTGCGTCACTCCAAATCCGTGAAAGGATGTAAAGTCCAGGGTTTCATACCCTCAGGACAGGATTTAAAGACATTACTTACCTCAAGCTAGCCCGAAAGGCTACTCTGCAACCCGCTTGCCTCTCGTATCAACTTCCGAGTTCTCCAAATCTATAAAGATCAGATCTTTCTCATCAAATTATGCTAAGGGAATGAATTCCAATTGAAAAATATCAATTTTAGCACAAAACCCCAAATTAGCCAAAACCCGACCCCGAGCCCGCGCCTCGGAACTCGACAAATTTTATACCAAAATGTTCTTCGTCATCTCACGAGTCCGTACATATAAAGAACATTAAAATCATAGTTTGTTTGACCCCTCAAATCATCCCTAGAAGGTCTCATAATCTCAAGCCCTAACTCCACCTTTTTCTACTGTTTTCATGAATTAAACACTGATAATAAGGTCTTTAATCACCTATAATCGATTTAATGAGTCTAAAAAGCTTACCTCAATGATGCACAAACGTTTCCCTCTTCAAAAACCCTCAATAACCTCGGAACCCGCACAACAATGGTGGAAAAAGGGTTAAAATTCGCGAAGTATCCTTTTTATACTTTCTGCCTAGAGATTTCTGCACCTGCGGCCTTACTAGCGCACCTGCGGACCCGCACCTGCGGTCCCAGGTGCGCACCTGCGCATATGACTTAAACCCCCAATTTTCCGCACTTGCGATGGCTTCTTTGCACCTACGCTTCGACAGGTGCGACCACCCGTCCGAACCTGCGACCTCCTTGTGAACAGACAAGTTCCGCACCTGCGCAAGGTCTTCGCACCTGCGGACCTCGCGCATGCGGTCTTCCTTCCGCAGGTGCGACCACACCAGTACCAGCAACTTCAGCAACAACCCAAACACTCCTAACTCTTCGTTAACCACTCAAAACCATCCCGAGCCCCTCGGGACCCCAACCAAACATGACAACATATCGTATATGATCATTCAAACTTAGTGGCATTCTCCAAACACTAAAAATAACATCAAATTCAAGCCTAAGAACTTTGAAATTTCTAAATTCCACCAACGATGCCGAAACTATCCAAAACAATTCCGATTGAACTAAAATTTTGCAGACATCTCCAAAATGACATTAGGAATCTATTACAACTTCCGGAATTCCATTCCGACCCTGATAGCCTATTTTCCACTGCCGACCGGAAATCACCAAAAACTTACTTTCGCCAATTCAAGCCTAATTCCACACCGGACATCACAAAAATATTCCGAACACACTCCTAAGTCCCAAATCACCTAACGAAGCTATCCGAGCCATAAAATCCATATTTCGAGGTTGTTTACCAATAAGTCAACTCTCAGTTGACTTTCCCACTTTAAGGCTATTTTTAGAGACTGAATGACTAAACTCTCACTACAACTATTCCGATTCCAAGTCTACCAACTCTAACATATCATAAACTGTATAATCAACCTATGACAAGGCAATAACAATAATTATAATTCAGGTTCTACGTAACGATCGACCGGGTCGTTACAATCGGGAATTACACTCAAGTAACGATCCAATGTATTTCACAATTTTACAAATATGCGCGAGTTTATGCTAATTAGCCACATATAATAATTCTTAATTAGCTTCTTCCGAAGACTAACAAGACTTCCTAATTGAATTATTCCTAACCCAATTAAGAGATTAAGCACACCCAAATATGGCTACAAGTAGTTCAATCATATCCTAGGTTGAATCTATAAAATGAGGGTTAAAACCTCAAGTTCTTGTTAATTGATCTTTCCCAACCCCAAATTATCTTTTTCAAAATTAATTCAGAGTTAATGGGCGTGTCCTAGGGTTAGCTAATCCCTTTGAAAATATTAACGAACAAGAATAATTAAAGAAACACTAACTCACTTCATAAATATATAAAAATCATTCAATACATAAGCACAACAAGGTATTTAATCCACACTTTAAACAAGAATATTTCCATAAATAAGATTAAGTGTTGGAAATAAATACTACACACTTAAATATTCAATACAAAGCATGGAAATGAAGAAACAAATATAAATGGGTAAGAAATCCTTAACCACAAGCTTGAAATCTTCAAAACACAAGTGTGTGTGCAAACCCTATCTTCAAAACTTGTTCTACTCTTGTCTTCAAGACTCAAAATATGTTCAAGGATGCCCAAAGATAAACCAAAGATTTCCTAGGTCGTGTATAAAAATGGTTTGGGGATAAAAATGTGAAATGTCAAAACTGCCCAGTTTTCGCCCAGATTTAGTGCATCGTGATCGCGAGAAATAGATTGTGATCGTGGAGGGTTGGCTTCAGGACTTCTGCGATCGCAGACCCAACTTTGCGGTCGCGTAGAGCATTCCCAGTGCTGGTGACCAATTCCTTCATAGCGATCGCGTAAAGAGCAATTGAGATCATGATTCACACTTACACAGACATACGCGATCACAACCCGATCTTTGCGATCGCGAAGAGTACCTGACAGCAATTATTTTTCATCACTTTGGCCCATTTTGACTTGATTTCTACCATTTCTTCTCCAAATCACATGACACCTGAAAATTGCCAATAAACCTCAGAAAATCTCCTAGTTTCCTAAAAAAAATTATACACAAGATTAAATATTAAGAGTAGATAAGTTGGTAAAATACCAATTTACGTGCAACGACCCGACCAGTTGTTTTGGGCTCTAGCTCGCCGTTCGACAGTTTGAGGGCATGAGCAGCTTCATTTCAGGTATTATGACTCGTAGGCGTGGTCAGAATTGAATTTCGGTGAGTTCGAAGTCAATTTGGAAAGAAAATTATCATTTCAGAAGCATTAAGTTGGAAGAATTGACTAAGATTGGATTTTTGAGTAAACGACCTCAAAATCAGGATCTGAAGGTTCCAGCAGATTCGTATGATGATTTCGAACTTGGGTGTATGTTTGGAACGAGTTTTGGATGACCCGAGAGCGTTTCAGCGCCTATTGTAGAAGTTAGCATTTTAGAAGAAATTTCATAAGTCTGGATTGAAGTACATTTCAGTAATATTGATGTCCGTTTGGGATTCCATGTATGGGAATAGCTCCGTATGGTGATTCTGGTGTTGGGAGCATGATCGAAAGTAAATTCGGAGGTCCGTAGGTCATTTTGAAGTCATTTGGCTAAAGATGGAAAATTGAAGGTTTTCAAGAAATCCGACCAGAAGTGAAAATTTTGATATCGGGATCGGATTCCGATTCCGAAAGTTGGGACATGTCCGTAGTGTTGAATGTGACTTGCGTGCAGAATTTGGGGTCAATCGGGCGTGACTTGATAGGTTTCGGCATTGAATGTAGAAGTTGGAAATTTCAAAGTTCATAAAGCTTGAATTGGAGTGTGATTCGTGGTTTTGGCATTGTTTGATGTGATTTGAGGCCCCGAGAAGGTCCGTGGGATGTTATGGGACTAAGTCATGTGATTGGAAAGGGTCCCGGGGGCCTCGGGTGCGCTTTGGGATGGTTCGGGTCAATTTTGAGTGATTTGCTGTTGTTGGTTTGCTGGTGTCGAGGTTGTTCTTCGCGAACGCGGAGGGCCTCACGCGTTCGCGAAGAAGGAAAATTTGAGGCTGCTGAATTTGGCCTTCGCGAACGCGTGGTGATGGGCGCGAACGCGAAGGGGTCGACTGGGTTCTCTATGCGAACGCGTCGTGTGAAACGCGAACGCATAGATGGAAATGTGAGCTGGGGCCTGGGGTCGTTGGCTTATGCGAACGCGAAGTGGGGCGTGCGGACGCGAAGGTATAGGGAAGCTGGCCATCGCGAATGCGTTCGTTGGGGTGCGAACACGTAGAGTAAAATGTTGGGCCAAGATTTCTGGGCTTCGTGAACGCGGTGGAGCAGACGCGTTCGCGAAGAACGAGGGGCAGTACCTGGGAAAACTGTTTTAAATCGGGGGTTGAGTTCATTTCACCCATTTTCATACGGCTAGGGTGATTTTGGAGAGCTTCAAAGGGGGATTTTCATCAAGAAACTGTAGGTAAGTGATTTCTTCCCCTTTTTGAGTTAAATGCTTGGGTTATACATGGATTAGACATGAAATTTTGTGGAAATTTGAGATTTTTGAAGAAAGACCTAGAATTGGTAGTTTTGAATTTTGACCACGAATTTGGGCTTGATATTTAGAGAGAATTATATATTTGACTTTGTGAGTCTATGGGTAAACTTCATCTTCGAAAAATTTAGGAATCCGGGCACGTGGGCCTGAGGGAAATTTTGTCAACTTTCCGAGCGGAGTTAGGAATTTATATAAATTGGATTGCTATAAGTAGTAGAGTATATTTTCATTGGTTTGCCCGTTATTTGGCTAGTTTTGGAGCGTTGTGCATTGATTGAGTCATCGGAAGGTCTTGGAAGTGGGTTATGAGTCTTCGAAGCGAGGTAAGTCTCCTTTCTAACCTTGTAAGAGGGAATTGTCCCCATAGGTATTCTAATTAAATATGTGCTCCTATTTGTGGGGGCTACGTACGTACGAGGTGACGAGCGTCCGTGCGTAGCTACTATTATGCTTATTCCCGGGTAGTCTAGGACCCAAAAGCATGCTTTATTTGCCGTACTGGTAACTTTACTTATAAATTTATAATATTTAAACCTTATCGAAGTTGGCAAATGAATTTCCAGAAAAGATTTAAATATTATCTTCGTGTCCATTAAAAGAGAATTTTTATCACTTCCTTGGGTAACCGTTTTCCTGATAAAATGTTTTATTGTGTGAATATGTGTATCTATGAGTACCTGAGTCGCATGTATGATTCGCGAGCAGGGTAACTCTATTATTTATATATGACCGCGTCGCATGATCGATTCGCGAGCGGGGTAATATATGCATCTATGGTTCGAGCCGTTCGACCCTTCGGCAGTGCACATTTTATTATTGTTGGTTCGCGCCGTTCGACCCTCGGCATTGCTTGCGCATGATATTTGCTGCGTACTTTCTGTGATTTTTACCTGATTACTGTCCTGGAAATTATAAATTGTCAACTGAAATGACGAAGATTTAAGATTTTAAATGTGAAAGAAGTTGTTATTTCCCGTCACTACTTATTAAATTGCCTATGATATCCATGCTTAGTGTCACCCTTGATTTTATTAGATTGACCTCTAGCAAATGTCAAATTCGACCTCTCGTCACTACCTCTTCGAGGTTAGGCGGGATACTTACTGAGTGCACGTTGTTTTCGTACTCATACTACACTTGCTGCGCATTTTTGTTGCACATGTACATGAATAGCTAGTGGCCCTGCTTGACACAGTGATGTGACTGACCAGGAGACTTAGGAGAGCTGATTCTCCCGAGACGACCCGCAGCCTGCAGAGTCTCCTTCAGAGTAGTGTATTTTCTGTTCCGTCCAATTGTTATTACAGACGGTTATTGTATTTCATTTGGTTTTCTTAGAAGGTTTCTCATGCACTTGTGACACCGGGTTCTGGGATGATTTGGGATGTATTTGTTAACTAAATTGTTAAAACATATTTACTTAGTAAGTTTTATTGATTGTTATAAAATGAAATGAAAAGCAACGATTTCGAATATTAAAATAGGAAATTTAATCATCTATCGAGTGTTGGATTGCCTGACAGTGGTGTCCGGCGCCATCACGACCTTAATGAATTTTTTGGGTCGTGACATTACGCATTTCTATATTTTTTGTATTTTTTTCTAATATAGTTTTGATTATTCTATTATTTCTAGCTACTATAGAAGAAAATCTATGAGTGGATCAATATATAGATATAAATATAGATATAGATACAAATATAAATATATAGATTAGATTTATTTAAGATCTATTTAGATTATGTATAAGATTCATTAAATTACTTCCATTAATTATGTTTTCATTTATAATTTTTAATTATTAATATTGTCCTAAAATTATCAAGTGGATTCATTTTAGCTTGCCACTTGCCTTAACCACAATGCATATTACTCTATTTTTAATAATACAAATATTTTGTTGCATAAAGTTAGAGTTGAATTGAAAAGCTAGCTATAGATATCGTAACAAATGCCAATACTCTCAATTTGTTTTCCAACCATCTCAATTTATGTGGTATTGTTTGATTGGAGATGATATTTAAAAAATAAAATTTAAAACTTATGGTCTAATACAAATAGTAAATATTTATGTTATTATACCGACCCGCAAGACTCTACTAGACACTTGATCATGACTTGTAGAACCTATGAACTAGAGCTCTGATACCAACTTGTCACGACCCAAAATCCACTAGTCGTGATGGCACCTAACCCAACTGTGATGACCCAAAGGGTCATCCTAAGAAATTCCAGCTGAACATGTGTTCCGAGGCCCCGAAAGCCTCCGTTAATCTCACCTCGTTATGCGGGCGCAGCCCGGGCGTGTAGCCGAGATGTCCTTATGTTGAAATTTGATGAAAATGGAATTTTATGATAATTAAATGAATAAAGTTGACTTTGGTCAATATTTTTGGTAAACGGATCCGGACCTGTGATTTGACGGTCCCAGAGGGTCCGTAGGAAAATATGGGACTTGGGCGTATGCCCGGAATCGAATTCCGAGGTCCCAAGCCCGAGAAATGAATTTTTAAAGAAAATAGTTTTCTGGAAATAATAAAGGATTTTGGAAATGAATAATTATGTGAAAACCGTGTTACCGGGCCCGTATTATGGTTTCGGAGCCCGGAACAAGTTTATTATATGTTATGTGACTTATCTGTGAAATTTGGTGTAAAACGGACTTGAAATGACGTGATTCAGATTAAAATCGGATAAGTTAAGCTTTATGAAGTTTTAAGAAAATTCTATGAGTTTTAAGGTTTGATTCCTTGTTTTTGATGATATTTTGGTGATTTAAAAGCTTGAATAAGTCCGTAGGATAGTTTGGGAGTCGTGAGTGTTTTTGGTTGTGAGCCCCGAGGGCTCGGGTGAGTTTCGGGTAGCTAACAGGGTGGGTACAGAGTCAAAAATCTGGTGTAATTGCATTTTGCTAGTGTGAGTCCCTTTACTCTATGCGATCGCATAGACTGATCCGCGATCGCATAGCTTCGTGCCTGGGGGGGGGGGG
>ML262052.1:1054-18496 GCA_005239495.1 Nicotiana undulata
GTTTATTATTTATCGCACGAGGGGACATGCCGTGTCGATCGTTTATTATTTATCACACGAGGGGACATGCCGTGTTGATCATTTATTATTTATTGCATGAGGGGACATGTCATGCTGATAGTTTGTTATTTATCACACGAGGGGACATGCCGTGTTGATCGTTGATTATTTATTGCACGAGGGGACATTCCGTGCCGAGTGTTACTATTTATGCACAAGGGAACATTCCGTGCCGAGTGATTGTGAGATTATGCACGAGGGGACATGTCGTGCCTTTTGCTGTTCATTATCTGTCCTGAGACGTTAAATTTCTGCTTTTACTTTTTACACTTCAATTATACCCTGTTCTACTGTACTAGCATTTTGTTGCCCCTTTTACCCCCATCATGTTCTCCCCGTATCTGTCTTACTTGCTTATTTCCGTCGATATTTTCCTGTTATTATATAGAATTGCACATGTACATATATTGTTGTCGGTCCTAGCCTCGTCACTACTTCACCGAGGTTAGGCTCGGCACTTACTCAGTACATGGGGCCGGTTGTACTAATGCTACACCTGCACTTCTTTATGTTGTGCAGACTACGCAGCTGGACCCGGTGGTCACCGACGGTCGGAGCATTCCATCAGTTCATACAGGAGACATCGAGGTAGACCCACAGACGTTCGTGGGCCTTGGCGTCACCTTCTACCCTTCACTTTTAGCTCTGTCTTATCTTATAGTTCAAAGACATTCCTATGTACTTATTTTCAGACCTTTGTTTTAGTAATCTCTTAGACAGTTCGTGAGTATGTGACACCAGTTCTGGGATTTGTATATGGGTTTTATTCAAAGTTGCTATATTATTTTTGGTAATTTGTTAACCTTCATATTGTTGACCATCGATGCCTTAGTTATCTTGTTCGTTTTAGTTGTTAATTAGTTTTATTTAGTTCAAACGTTGGCTTGTCTAGCGGGTCCAACGTTAGACGCAGTCATGGCCTGAAGGTGGGATTTCGGGTCGTGACATAAACGAGTAACGGTCATGGCGTGTCGTTGATTATTGTTCCTTAGGACGTTTTTAATGAGGCGATAAAATTTTAGGCGATCTGGGTCTGGTGGCTCGGGCCCATGTAGAAGGCGTAGGCTATAACACATAAAATTTTTGGAAGGGCCGAATTCCAGTTTTATGGCCCTAAAACACCAAAGAATAAGGAACAATCATGGTGAGGTGATGACCATTTTTCTTTAGGTCGTTTTGATGGGCCTGTAAAATTTTAGGCGGTCCAGGTTCGTTGGCCGGGCTCTTGCAGAAGGCGTGGGCTATAGCACATGAAAATCTGGCAATCAGGCGAAATTCCAGCTTTTGGTTCTAAAACGCCCAAAAACGTGTAACAGTTATGGCAAGGCAGTGACTATTGTTTCTTCAGATATTTTTGATAGGCCGGATAAATTTTAGGTGATCCGGTGGCGCGGGCCCATGTTGATGACAATGACTATAGTACATAAAAATTTGGTAACAGACATAATTCTTATTTTACGGCCTTAAAAAGCCAAAAAATGAGTATTGGTCATGAAGTGGCTTCGACTATCGTTCCTTAGGTCATTTTTTATAAGTTCGTAAAATTTTAAGCGATTCAGGTCCAGTGGCCTGGGCCCATGTAGAAGGTGTGGGCTATGGCACACAAAAATCTGAGAATCGGACGGAATCTTAGTTATATGGCCATTAAACGCCATAATATGAGTAACAGTCATAGCGAGATAGAGACTATTGTTTATTAGGATATTGTTTGATGGGCCGACAAAATTTTTGGCGATCTAGTGGCACAAGCCCATGTAGAAGGCATGTGCTATAGTACACAAAAATTTGAAAATCAGACAGAATTTCAGTTTTATGGCTCTAAAACTCCGAATGATAAGGAACACTCATGTAGAGGCGATGTCCATTATTCCTTATGTCGTTTTTAATGGACCAACAAAATTTAAGGCAATCCAAAATCGTTGGCCGGACCCATGCATAAGGAGTGGGATTTAGCACATGAAAATCTGGGAATCGAGCGAAATTCTATTTTTATGGTTCTAAAATGCCAAAAAACATGTAACGGTCATGGAGAGACAATGACTATTGTTCCTTATGACATTTTTGATGGGTCGTTAAAATTTTAGGCGATCCAGTGGCACAAGCCCATGTAGAAGGAGTGATAGTACATGAAATTTGGTAATTGGGCGGAATTCTAATTTTATGGCCTTATAACGCAAAAATGGAGTAATGGTCATGGAGTGGCTTTTGACTTTGTTCCTTCGATCATTTTTTATGAGCTGACAAAATTTTAAGTGATCTGCGCCCGGTGGCCTGGACCCTTGTGAAAGGCGTGGGTTATAGCACACAAAGATCTGCGAATCAGGCGGAATTCTAGTTGTATGGCCCTTAAACGCCATAAAACGACTAACGATAATGGAGATCGGTGACTATTGTTCATTAGATCATTTTTTATGGGCCGAAAGTTTTTTAGGCATTCCTGGTCCGGTGGCCGGGCCCATGTAGAAGGCATGGTCTATAGTACACGAAACTCCAAGAATCGGGCGGGATACTAGTTTTGTGGCCTTAAAATGTCAAAAAAGAGTAATAGTCATGGTGAGGTGGTGACTATTGTTCCTCAAGGCGTTTTTGATGGGCCGACAAAATTTTAAGCGATCCGGGTCCGGTGGCTCGGGTCCTTTCAGAAGGCGTGGGCTATAGCAAACAAAAGTCTGGGAATATGGCAGAATTCTAGTTTTATGGCCCTAAAATGCCAAAGAACGAGTTATGATTGTCGCGAGGCGGTGACTATTGTTCCTTAGGTCTCTATTTATGGGCTGGCAAAATTTTAGGCGATTCGGGTTAGGTGGCCTGGGCCCATATAAAAAGGCATGGGATATAGCACACAAAAATATTGAAAATCGGAAGGAATTCCAGTTTTATGAACTTAAAACGTCAAATAACGAGTAACGAGCATGGTGAGGTTGTGACTATTGTTTATTAGGTTATTTTTTATGGCCGGCAAAATTTTAGGCTATCTGTGTCTGGTGTCCTGGGCCCATATATAAAGGTGTGGGCTATAGGTCACAAAAATCTTAGAACCGGCGGGATTCTAATTTTATGGCCCTAAAACGCCAAAAAATGAGTAATGGTCATGGCGAGGTGATGACTATTGTTCCTTAGTACATTTTTTATGGGTCAAAAAAAGTTTAGGAGATCCGAATCTGGTAGCCCGGACTCATGTAGAAGGCGCGGGCTAGCACACAAATATTTGAGAATGGCACATAATTCCACTTTATGGCCCTAAAATGTCAAAACAAGTTGTCGTCATGGAGAGGGAGTGACTATTGTTCCTACGGTTATTTTTGATAGGCCGGCAAAATTTAGGTAATCCGGGTCCGGTGGCCCGACCCATATAAAAAGGCATGTTCTATAACACACGAAAATTTGGGAAATCGAGCGGAATTCCAATTTTATGAACCAAAAACGCCAAAGAACGAGTAATGGTCATGGCGAGGTCGTGACTATAGTTCGTTAGTTCATTATTGATGGGCCGACAAAATTTTAGGTAATCCGAGTCCGATTGCCCAGGCCCTTATAAAAAGGCGTGGGCGATTGCATTGGAAAATCTGGGAATCGGACGGAATTTTAAATTTATGGCCCTAAAACACTAATAAAATGAGTAACGGTCATGGAGAGTCGGTGACTATTGTTCCATAGGTCATTTTTAATGAGCCGCCAAAACATTAGGCCGTCGGGGTCCGGTGGCCCGAGCCCAAGCTGAAGGCGTGTGCAATAGCATACAAAAATCTAGGAATCGAGCAGAATTCCGTATTTATGGCCCTAAAATGCTAAAACATGAGTAACGGTCATGGAGAGGTAGTGACTATTGTTACTTAGGACATTTTTTATGGGTCGAAAATATTTTAGGCCTTCCAGGTCCGGTAGCTCGGGCCCATGCAGAAGGCGTGGGCTATAACATATGAAAATCTAGGAATCGAGCAGAATTATTTTTTATGGTGCTAAAATGCCAAAATACGAGCAACGGTCAAGGCGAGGCGGTGACTATTTCTCCTTAGGTTGTTTTAGATGGGCTGTTAAAATTCTTGGAAATCTAGTTCAGGTAGTCTGGGCCCATGCAGAAGGCGTAGGCTATAGCACATGAAAATCTGAATCGGGCAGAATTCCAATTTTATATCCCTAAAACACCAAAAAATGAGTAACGGTCATGGCAAGGCGCTGAAGATTGTTTCTTAGCACATTTTTTACGGGTTGATATATTAGGCTATCCGGGTCAGGTGGCTCGGACCCATGCACAAGGCGTGGGCAATGGCATACAAAAATCATGGAATCGGGCAAAATTCAAATTTTATGGCACTAAAATGCTAAAAACGAGTAGCAGTGTGGTAGTGACTATTGTTCCTTAGGAATTTTTTATGAGCAGAAATTTTAGGTGAACCGGGTCCGGTGGCCGAGGCCCATGCAGAAGGCATGGGCTATAACATACGAAAATCTGGGAATCAGGCCAAAATTCAATTTTATGGCCCTAAAACGCCGAAAATATCGAACAATCATGGCGAGGAGATGACCATTATTTCTTAGGTCATTTTTGATGGACTGGAAATATTTAAGGCAATCCTGTTTCATTGACCAGGCCCATGCGGATGGCGTTGGCTTTAGCACATGAAAATCTGGTTATCGGGCGGATTCCATTTTTATGGTTCTAAAACTCCAAAAAATATGTAACGGTCATGGCGAGGCAGTGACTATTGTTCTTTACGACGTTTTTGATGGGCTGGTAAAATTTTAGGCAATCCGGTGGCGTGGGCATATGTAGAAGGCATGAGCTATAGTGCACGAAATCTAGGAATCAGGCAAAATTTTAATTTTATGGCTTTGAAACGCCAAAAAATAAGTGTAATGGTCATGGAGTGGATTTGACAATTGTTCCTTAGGTCATTTTTTATGAGCCGACAAAATTTTGAGCGATCCACGTTCGGTGGCTTAGGTCCATGTGGAAGGCGTGGGCTATAACACACGGAAACTTGAGAATCGGGCGGAATTTTAGTTGTATGGCCCTTAAACGCCATAAAATGAGTAACGGTAATGGCAAGTCGGTGACTATTGCTCCTTAGGTCATTTTGTATGGGCTGAAAGTTTTAGGCGATCCTGGTCCGGTGGCCCGTACCCATGCAGAAGGGTGGTCTATAGTACACGAAACTCTAGGAATCGGGCGGGATTCTAATTTTGTGGCCTTAAAATGCCAAAAAAAAAGTAACAGTCATGGAGAGGTGGTGACTATTGTTCCTCAAGACGTTTTTTATGGGACGGCAAAATTTTAGGCAATCCGGGTCCAATGGCTCGGGTCCTTTCAGAAGGCATGGGCTATAGCACACAAAAATCTGGGAATATGATAGAATTCCAGTTTTATGGCCCTAAAATGCCAAAAAACGAGTTACGGTTGTGGCGAGGGAATGACTATTATTCCATAGGTCGTTTTTTATGGGCCGGCAAATTTCTAGGTGATTCGGGTCCGGTGACCCAGGCCCATATAAAAAGGCGTGGGATATAGCACACGAAAAAATTGAAAATCGGGCAAAATTTCAATTTTATGAACCTAAAACGCCAACAACAAGTAACGGGCAGTATTGACTATTCTCTATTAGGTCATTGTTTGTGGCTGGAAAAGTTTTAGGTTATCTACGTCCGGTGGCCTGGGTTCATATAAAAGTTGTGGGCTATAGCTCACGAAAATCTTGGAATCGGGCGGGATTCCAATTTTATGGTCCTAAAATGCCAAAAAATGAGTGGTGGTCATGGCGAGGTGGTAACTATGTTCCTTAGTACGTTTTTGATGGGTCGACAAAAGTTTAGGAGATCCGATTCTGGTAGCCCGGGCTCATGCAGAATGTGTGGACCAGCATAAGGGTGTCAATGGATATTCGAAAACCGACTAAATCGACCGAACCGTACCGCACCGAACCGATTTTTAGGTTTCCTTTAAAAAACCGTAGGTTTTTATATAAATCTATAACTGCACCGATAATTAGGGTAGATTTTTTATTTTATGAAAATAAACCGAAAAAATACCAAACCGTACTGAATAAATTTTACATGTGAAAAATATATTTATATAGTTAGTTCAAAAATAATAATGCATAAATTTTTCTTTGGGCCTTGGAATTATGAATTACAAGCCAACAAGTAATTAAACTCAAAATACTAATTCCTAAAACCTATTATGCTACTTCTACTTAAACCAAGTTATTTCAAGTATCTACATTAGCAAGACACAAAGTATTCTAGCAATTATGAGTAGCAAACTACAATATACCGAATATGTTTCCTTACATATATTTTAGATTAATATTTTTGAATATTTAATCTTCTATAGACTTTATTCTTGAGTCCCAACTTGGTTGATATCTTTCCACTCGTATGATTTATATTTTTTTTTTTAATTTTCTTGGTTTTTTTTACGTTGTTGTAGAATAGTTGATGAATCTATACTTTAGCTATCTTTTATTTTTTTAATTCATCACTTTAAACGATAAAAATGTCTAGAGATTTTTGTCAAGTCCTATAAAAGAGCATATGTTTATTGCATTCTACTTCTACTGGTGAATTTTACATGATATTTAAAAAAATACTGAAAATTAACTGGACTGTACTGATACCGAAGAGAAATCGACATGATTGGGACGGTTTCAAAAAGTCTAATTTTGGTTATATATAATAGAATAATCGAAAAATTGATATGGTACAAATTTTATAAAATAATCGGCCGAACCAAACCATTGACACTCCTAGACTAGCACACAAAAATTTGAGAATGGGACGGAATTCCAATTTTATGGCCTAAAATGCCAGAAACGATTTGTCTTCATGGAGAGGGAGTGACTATTGTTCCTTAGGTCATTTTGATGGGCCGACAAAATTTAGGCAATCGGGGTCCGGTGGCCCGGGCTTATATAGAAAGATGTGGTCTATAACACACAAAAATCTAGGAAATCGGGCAGAATTTTAGTTTTATTAACCAAAAACGTCAGCAAACGAGTAATGGTCATGGCGAGGTCGTGACTATTGTTTGCTAGGTCGTTATTGATGGACCGGCGAAATTTTAGGCAATCTGGGTTCGATTGTTCGGGACAATATAAAAATGCCCTAAAACGCTAAAAAGCGAGTAACGGACATAGCGAGAACGTGACTATTGCTCCTTAGGTCATTTTTGATGAGCTGGAAAAATTCTAAGCAATCCAGGTTTGCTAGTCCGGACCCATGCAGAAGGCGTAAGCTATAGCACACGAAAATCTGAATCGGGCGCAATTCAAATTTTACATCCCTAAAATGCCAAAAAAATGAGTAAAGGTCATGGCAAGGAGATGAAGATTGTTTCTTAGGACATTTTTGACGGGTTGATATATTAGGCTATCCGTGTCCGGTGGCCCGGACCCATGCAGAAGGTGTGGGCTATGACATACAAAAATCATATAATCGGGCAAAATTCTTATTTTATGGCCCTAAAATGCCAAAAAAACAAGTAACGTCATGGTGTGGCGGTGACTTTTTTTCCTTAGGACATTTTTTATGAGCCAGAAATTTTAGGCAATCTGGGTTCGGTGGCCTAGGCCCATGCAGAAGGCATGGGCTATAACACACGAAAATCTTGGAATCATGCCGAATTCCAGTTTTATGGCCTTAAAATGCCGAAGAATAAGGAACAGTCATGGCGAGGCGATGACCATTATTTCTTAGGTCATTTTTGATGAGTTGGTAAAAATTTAAGCAATCCAGATCTGGTGGCTTGTGCCCATGTAGATGGCGTGGGCTATAACACGAAAATCTGAGAATCGGGCGAAATTTTAGTTTTATGGCTCTAAAACGTCATAAAATGAGTAACGGTCATGGCGAGGCAGTAACTATTGTTCCTTAGGAGATTTTTTATGGGCCGACAAAATTTTAGGCGATCTAGTGGTGCG
The DNA here is from genome assembly GCA_005239495.1 of Nicotiana undulata. Taxonomy (NCBI): domain Eukaryota; kingdom Viridiplantae; phylum Streptophyta; class Magnoliopsida; order Solanales; family Solanaceae; genus Nicotiana; species Nicotiana undulata. Next base: position 9,031 of record ML262052.1, read on the forward strand.
GGCTCATGTAGAAGGCATGATCTATAATACACGAAAATCTGGGAATCAGGCAAAATTCTTGTTTTGTGGCCTTAAAGCGCCAAAAAATGAGTAACGATCATGGAGTAGCTTTAGATATTGTTTCTTGGGTCATTTTTTATGAGCCGACAAAATTTTAAGTGATCCGGGTCGGGTTGCTTGAGCCCATGTGGAAGGTATGGGCTATAGCACAAAACAATCTAAGAATCAGGCGGAATTTCAGTTTTATGGCCCTAAAACGCCATAAAACGAGTAACGGCCATGGCGAGTCGGCGACTATTACTCCTTAGGTTGTTATTTATAGGCCGAAATTCTTTTAGGCGATCCTGTTCCGCTGGCCCGAGCCTATGCAGTAGGCTTGGTTTATAGTACACGAAACTCTAGGAATCAGGCGAAATTTTAGTTCTATGGCCCTAAAACGCCAAAAAATGAGTAACAATCATGGCGAGGTAGTGACTATTGTTCCTAAAGACATTTTTGATGGGCCAAAAAAAGTTTAGGTGATTCTGGTCCGGTGGCTCGGGCTCTTTCAGAAGGCGTGGGCTATAGCACACGAAAATCTGAGAATATGGCAGAATTCCAGCTTTATGGCCCTAAAATGCCAAAAAATGAGTTACGGTTTTGGCTAGGTGGTGATTATTTTTTCTTAGGTTGTTTTCATGGGCAGGCAATATTTTAGGTGATTCGGGTCCGGTGGCCCAGGCCCATATAAAAGCCGTGAGATATAGCACACGAAAATATTAAAAATCGGGCAGAATTCTAGTTTTATGAACCTAAAACGCCAAAGAACGAGTAACGGGAAGCGTGAGGTCGTGACTATTGTTCGTTAGGTCATTTTTTACGGCCGCCTAAACTAGAGGCTATCTATGTCTGGTGGCTCGGACACATCTAAAACGGCATGGGCTATAGCTCACGAAAATCTTTGAATCGGGCTCGATTCCAGTTTTATGGCCCTAAATCGCCAACGAGTAATGGTCATGGCGTGGTGGTGACTATTGTTCCTTAGTACGTTTTTGATGGGCCGACAAAAGTTTCTGAGATCCGGGTCCGGTAGCCCAGGCTCATGCAGAAGGCGTGGGCTAGCACACAAAAATTTGAGAATGGGACAAATTTTCATCTTTATGGCCCTAAAATGCCAAAAACGAGTTGCCGTCATGGCGAGGGAGTGGCTATTGTTCCTTAGATCATTTTTTATGGGTCGGCAAAATTAAGGTTATCTGGGTCCAGTGGCCCGGGCCCATATAAAAAGGTGTGGGCTATAGCTCATGAAAAATCTTGGAATCGGATGGGATTCTAGTTTTATGGCCCGAGAATGCAATAAACGAGTAATGGTCACAGCGAGGTGGTGACTATTGTTCCTTAGTACGTTTTTGATGGACCATATAAAGTTTAGGAGATCCAGGTCCGGTAGCCTTGGCTCATGGAGAAGGTGCAGGAGAGCACACGAAAATTTGAGAATGGGACGAAATTTCATCTTTATGGCCCTAAAATGCCAAAAGCGAGTTGCCCTCATGGCTAGGGAGTGACTATTGTTCCTTAGGTCATTATTGATGGTCGGAAAAATTTAGGTGGTCCGGGTGTGGTGGCTCGAGCCCATATAAAAAGACGTGGGCTATAGCACACGAATATCTGAAAAATCAGACGGAATTCCAGTTTTATGAACCAAAAGCGCCAAAAAACGAGTAAAGGGCATGGCGAAGTCGTGACTATTGTTTATTAGGTCGTTATTGATGGGCCAGCAAAATTTTAAGCAAACGGGTCCTGTGGCCTGGGTCCATATAAAGAAACGTGGGCTATCACATAGGAAATCTGGGAATCTGACGGAATTTTAGTTTTATGGCCCTAAAATACTAAAATAATGAGTAACAATCATGACGAGGCAGTGATTATAGTTTCGTAGGTCATTTTTTATGGGAAGGAAAAAAATTAGGCCAGCCAGGTCCGTTAGCCCGAGCCCAAGCTAAAGGTGTGGGCTATAGCACACAAAAATCTAGGAATTAGGCAAAATTCCAGTTTTATGGCCCTAAAACGCCAAAAAATGAATAGCGGTCATGGAGAGGTAGTGACTATTGTTCCTTAGGATATTTTAATGGGTCTCAAAAAGGTTAAACGATCGACGTCCGATGGCCCAGGCCCATGTAGAAGGCGTGGGCTATAAAACACGAAAATCTGGGAATTGAGCGAAGTTCCTTTTTTATGGCCCTAAAATACCAAATACGAGTAACGGTCATGGCGAGGTGGTGACTACTGTTCCTTCGGTCATTGTTTATGGGCCGGAATAACTAGACGTTCCTGGTCTGGTGGCCCGGGCCCATGTAGAAGGCATGGTCTATAGCGCACGATAATTCAGGAATTAGGCGGGATTCCAGTTTTAAGGCCCTAAAATTCCAAATATGATTAAAGGTCATGGCGAGGCGGTGAAGATTGTTTCTTAGGACGTTTTTGATAGGACGATACAATTTTAGGCTATACGGGACCAGTGACCCGGGCCCATGTAGAAGGCTATATGGCGTACGAAAATCAAGGAATTAGGCAAAATTCCAGTTTTATGGCCCTAAAACGTCATAAAATGAGTAACGGTCATGGCAAGGCAGTGACTATTGTTCCTTTGGACGTTTTTATGGGCTAGAACATTTAGGAGACCCAGTGGTGCGGGCCCATGTAGTAGGCTTGGGCTATAGTGCACGAAAATTTGGGAATCGGGCTGAATTCTAGTTTTAGGCCTTAAAACGCTAAAAGCGAGTAATTGTCATGGAGTGGACAATTGTTCCTTAGGTCATTTTTGACGAGACGGCAAAATTTTAAGCGATCCGGGTCCAGTGACCAGGGCCTATGTATAAGGCATGGGATAGAACACGAAAATTTGAGAATCATATGGGATTTCAGTTTTATGGCCCTAAAACATCATAAAACGGGTAACGGTCATGGCGAGTCAATGACTATTTTTTCTTAGGTCATTGTTTATGGGCCGGAATAATTTTAGACATTACTGGTCCGATGGAACTGGCCCATGTAGAAGGTGTGGTCTATAGCGCACGAAAATCTAGGAATCGGGCGGGATTCTAGTTTTAAGGCCCTAAAACGCCAATAAACGAGTAAAGGTCATGGCGAGGTGGTGACTATTGTTCCTTAGGACTTTTTGATGGGCCAACAAAAGTTTAGGAGATCTAGGTTTGGTAGACCGGGCACATGCAAAAGGCGTGGGCTAGCATACGAATATGTGAGAATCGGATGGAATTCTAGTTTTATGGCCCTCAAACGCCCAAAAAAATGGCTTACGGTTATAGAGAGGCCTTACGTCATTTTTATGGGCCGGAAATTTTTTAGCTGATTCGAGTCTGGTGGTCCTGGCCCATTTAAAAAGCCGCGGGATATAGCACACGAAACTCTTGAAAATCGAGCAGAATTCTAGTTTTATGAACCTAAAACGTTAACGAACGAGTAACGATCATGTCGAGGTCGTGACTATTGTTCGTTAGGTCGTTTTTGATGGGCCGAAAATATTTTAGGCAATATGTGTCCGGTGGACCGGGCAAGTATAAAAAGGCGTGGGCTATATAGCACACAAAAATCTGGGAATCGGGCGGGATTCCAATTTTATGACCCTAAAACGCCAAAAAACGTGTAATGGTCATGGTGAGATGGTGACTATTGTTCGTTAGTACGTTTTTGATGGGCCGGTAAAATTTTAGGAGATCTGGGTCTGGTAGCCCGGGCCCATGGAAAAGGCGTGGGATAGCACATGAAAATTTGAGAATTGGACAGAGTTCCAGTTTTATGGACCTAAAAAGCCAAAAAATGAGTCATGGCAAGCGAGAGACTATTGTTCCTTATGTTTTTTTTATGGGACGCCAAAATTCAAACGACCGGGTCAGATGGCCCAGGACCATATAAAAAGAGGTAGGCTATAGCACACAATAATTTGGGAAATCAGGCGGAGTTCAAGTTTTATGAACCTAAAATGCCAAAAAATGAGTAACGGGCATGGCAAGGTCGTGACTATTGTTCGTTAGGTCGTTAGTTATGGGCCGACAAAATTTTAGGTAACCCAGGGCCGGTGGCCCGAGCCCATACAAAAAGGCTGGGCTATAGCACAACAAAATTTGGGAATCGGACGAATTTCAGATTAATTGCCCTAAAACCCAAAAACATGGGTAACGGTCATGGAAAGGTGGTGAGTATTGCTCCTTAGATCATTTTTATGGGTCGAAAAAATATTAGGCCCTTCGGGTTCGGTGGCCTGGGCCCAAGCTGAAGGTGTGGGCTATAGCACACGAAAATCTAGGAATTCCAGTTTATGGCCCTAAAATGCCAAAAAACGAGTAACGGTTATGGCGAGGCAATAACTATTGTTCCTTAGGACATTTTTGGTGGGCCGCAAAAAAATTATGTGCTATGGGTGGCCCGGGCCCATGAGAACACACAAAAATTTGGGAATCGGGCGGAATTCCTTTTTTATGGCCCTAAAATGTCAAAATACGAGAAACGGTCATGGCGAGGCGGTGACTACTGCTTCTTATGTCATTTTTGATAGGCCGGCAAAATTTTAGGCGATCCGTGTTAGATGGCCCGGGACCATGCAGAAGACGTAGGCTATAACAACAACAACAACAACAAATCCAGTTTGATCCCAACATGTGAGGTCTGGGGAGGGTAGTCTGTACGCAGACCTTACCCCTACCTAATGCAGGTAGAGAGGTTGTTTCCAATAGACCCTCGGCTCAGGAAGGGCAAGAAGAAGAAGAGGGAAGCAAGGAAGGAAGAAAGTTGGAAAAAAAGGTAAAGGATAAGTAGTATCAAATAATAGAAACAGGGAATACAATACCTTAGGCGAACAAGACCACATAACGTAATAAAAATCTAAGAATGTGAAGGGACATGTATGCTACTAAACTTATCGGTGAACACTGTAAACTACCTACTAACCTTCTACCTTAATCCTCGATCTCCACCCCCTCCTATCAAGGTCCATGTCCTCAGTGAGCTGAAGCAGCGCCATGTCCTGCTTAATCACTTCTCCCCGGTACTTCTTAGGCCTACCTCGACCCCTCCTCAACTCTCCATGGCCAGCCTCTCACACCTCCTGACAGGGGCATCAATGCTTCTTCTCCTAACATGTCCGAACAATCTCAGTCGCGACTCCCGCATCTTGTCCTCCACGGAGGCTACTCCCACTATGTCCCGGATAGCTTCATTATTAATCCTATCTCGCCTGGTACACCCACACATCCATCTCAACATCCTCATCTCTTCTACTCTCATCTTCTGCACGTGGGAGTTCTTGACTGGCCAACACTCAGCCCCATACATCATAGCGGGTTGAACCACCACTCGATAAAACTTACCCTTAAGTCTTAACGGCACTTTCCTATCACATAGAACACCGGAAGTGAGCCTCCACTTCATCCATCCCGCTCTGATGCGATGTGTGACATATTTTTCAATCTCCCTGTTACCCTGGATAATAGACCCGAGGTACTTAAAACTCGCTCTCTTGGGGATAACTTGAGAATCAAGCTTAACCTCTACGTATGCATCATGGGTCTCACTGAATTTGCACTCCAAGTATTCTGTCATGGTTCTACTCAGTTTGAAACCTTTAGACTCCATGGTTTGTCTCCAAACCTCCAACCTCGCGTTAACTCCGCTACGCGTCTCGTCAATCAACGCTATATCATCGGCAAATAGCATGCACCAAGGCAACTCCCCTTGGATGTGACGCGACAGTACATCCATCGCCAAGGCAAACAAAAATGAGCTAAGAGCCGATCCCTGGTGCAACCCCGTCACCACAGGGAAATGCTCCGAGTCACCACCCACAAGCCTCACCCGAGTCTTAGGATCATCATACATAACCTTAATCACCCTAATGTACGCTACCGGAACGCCGCTAACCTCCAAACACCTCCACAGGACCTCCCTCAGAACTTTATCATATGCCTTCTCAAGGTAGGATATAAAGCACACCAAAATCGGGAATCAGGCAAAATTCTAATTTTATGTCCCTAAAACGCCAAAAAATGAGAAACAATCAAGGCGAGGCAATGACTATTATTCCTAAGGTCGTTTTTGACAGGCCGACAAAAAATATTAGGCGATCTGGATCTAGTGGCCCAGGCCAATGCAGAAGGTGTGGGCTATAGCACAAAAAATCTAGAAATCAAGTAGAATGCTAATTTGTGGCCCAAAAATGAGTAGTAGTCATGACGAGGCGGTAACTATTACTCCTAAGGTCGTTTATAATGGCCGTATGTTTTTTAGGAAATTAAATTTTAGGCGATCTGGGTCCGGTTGCCCGGGCCCATGCAGAAGGCGTGGGATTTAGCACACGAAAATCTGGGAATTGGGGGGGGGGGGATTCTAGTTTTAATGGCCCTAAAATGCTAATAAATGAGTAACGGTAATGACAAGGCGGTGAAAATTGTTCCTTAGGACATTTTTTATGTGCCGTCAAAATATTAGGAGATACGGGTTCGGTGGCCTAGGCCCGTTAGAAGGCATGGGCTAGCACACACACATGTGGGAATCGAACGGAATCCCAGTTTCATGGCCCTAAAACGCCAAAAAATGAGTAAGGGCCATGGAGAGATGGTGATCATTGTTCCTAAGGTTGTTTTTAATGGGACAACGATATTTTAGACGATTGGGAACCGGTGGCCCGGGCCCATGCAGAATTTGTAGGCTATAGCACACAAAAATCTGGAAATCAGGTGGAATTCTAGTTTTTGGCCCTAAAACGCCATAAAAGAGTAACAGTCATGGAGAAGCGGTGACTATTATTCCTTAGTTCGTTACTGATAGGCCAGCGAATTTTAGACGATCCGCGTCTGGTGACCTAAGCCTATGCAAAAGGTGTGGGCTATAGCACACGAAAATCTGGGAATTGGGAGGAATTCCAATTTTATGGCCCTAAAACCCCAACAAAATGAGTAACGATCATGGTGTTGCAGTGACTATAATTCCTTACAATATTATTGATCGGTCGGCAAAAATTTTTGTTGATCCGATCTGGTGGCCGGGGCCCATGCAAAAGGCGTGGACCATAGTATACAAACTTGGGAATCGAACGGAGCTCTAGTTTTATGGCTCTAAAATGCCAAAAAAATGAAATCGGTCATGGCGAGGTGAAGAAGATTGTTCCTTAAGACATTTTTTACGAGCCGATAAAATTTTTGGCAATCCGGGACTGGTTGCCTAGGTCCATGCAGAAGGCGTGGGTTATGACATACGAAAATCTAGGAATCAGGTGGAATTCTAATTTTATGACCCTAAAATACCATAAAATGAGTAACGGTCATTGTGATGTGGTGGCTATTGTTCCTTAGGATGTTTTTGTTGGGCCAACAAAATTTTAGGCGGTCCGGGTCGGGTCGCCCAGGCCTACGCAAAAGGCGTGGGTTATAGCACACGAAAATTTGAGAATCGGGCGAAATTCCAGTTTTATGCCCCTAAAATGCCAAAAACAAGTGTCGGTAATGTTTAGGAGGTGACTATTGTTCCTAAGGACATTTTTGATGGGCTGACAATATTTTAGGCAATTCGGGTCTAATGGCCTGGGCTCATGAAAAAGGCGTAGGCTATTGTACACGAAAATCTGGGAATCGCGCGAAATTCCAATTTTATGGCCCTAATACGCCAAAAACCAAGAAATGGCCATGGTGAGGTGGTGACTATTATTCTTTAGGAAATTTTTGATGGACTGTCAATATTATAGGCAATCCATGTCCGGTGACCCGGGCCCTGCAGAAGCCGCGCGCCATAGCACATGAAAATCTGGAAATCGGGTGGGATTCCAGTTTTATGGCCATAAAACGCCAAAAATGAGTAAAGGTCATGGCGAGGCGGTGACAATTATTCCTTAGGACGTTTTTGACATGGAAAACAAATTTAGTGGATTCGGGTGCGGTGGCCCGGGTCCATGCAGAAAACTTGGGTTGTGGCACACGGAAATTTGGGAATCCGGCGAAATTTCAGTTTTGTGGCACTTAAATGAAAAAAACGAGTAATAGTCATGGCAATGCAGTGCCTATTGTTCCTTAGGATGTTTTTAATGTCTTGGAAAAATCTTTAGGCGATCTAGGTTCGGTGGCTCGGGCCCATACAGAAGGTGTGGGCTATAGCACACGAAAATCTGAGAATCGATGGAAGTCTAGTTTATGGCCCTAAATTGCCAAAAAAGGAGTAACGGTTATGGTAGGGCGATGACTATTGTTCCATAAGTCGTTTATGATGGGCTGGCAAAATTTTAGGTGATTCGAGTCCGGTGGTCCAGGCTCAAGCAAAAGGTGTGGGCTATAGCACACGAAAATCTGGGAATCGGGCGGAATGCCAGTTTTATAATCCTAAAATGCAACAAAACGAGTAACGGTTATGGCGGGGCGGCGACATTATTCCTTAGGGCGTTTCTGATAGGCCAACAAAATTATAGTCTATTCGGGAGCAGTGGAATGGGCCTATGCAGAAGGTGTGGGAGCATATGAAAATCTAAAGATCGGGGGAAAGTCTAGCTTTATTGTCCTAAAATGCCAAAACTGATTAACGGTCATGGTGAGGAGGTGATAATTGTTCCTTATTTTTTGATGAATTGGAAAAATTTTAGACAATCCGGGTCCGGTGGCCTAAGCCCGTGCAGAAGGCGTATGCTATAGCACAAGAAAATTTGGGAATTAGGAGGAATTCTAGTTTTATGGCCCTAAACCCCCAAAAACGAGCAACAGTCACGACGAGTAAGTGACTATTGTTCCTCATGACATTTTTTATGGGCCGGGAAAAGTTTAGGCGATCCGGATCTGGTGGGTTGATCCCATGCAGAAGGCGTTGGCTATAGTACATGAAAATCTGGAAATAGGGCGGAATTCCAGTTTTATGGCCCTAAAACGCCAAAAAACGAGTAACGATCATGGAAAGGCGGTGAAAATTGTTTCTTAGGACGTTTTTGATGGGGCGGAAAAATTTAAGGCTATCCGAGTCCGTTGGCATGGGCCCATTCAGAAGGCGTGTGCTATGGCGTACAAAAATCATGGAATCGGGTGAAATTCTAGTTTTATGGTCATATAATTCCAAAAAACGAGTAAAGGTCATGGCGAGGCGGTGACTATTATTCCTTAAGACATTTTTTATGGGCCTCCAAAATTTTAGGCGATCCTGGTCCGATGGTCTCGGCCCATGAAGAAGGCGTGGGCTATAGCATACGAAAATCTTGGAATTAGAGGGAATTCAAGTTTTATGGCCCTAAAACGCAAAAAAGCGAGTAACGGTCATGGCGAAGCGATGACAATTGTTCAATAGGACGTTTTTGACATGCCGATAAAATTTTTGTTGATACAGGTCCGGTGGCATGGGTCCATGTAGAAGGCATGGGCTTTGATACACGGAAATTAGGGAATCAGGCAGAATTCCAATTTTATGGCCCTAAAATACCAAAAAATGAGTAACGGTCATGGGGGGG